>LUCH01000169.1:231442-261670 GCA_013368495.1 Paragonimus heterotremus
GTTCTCGACGGTCGTCGTCATATTCAGAACCAGGTGGGATCGAGGGACGCATGCTCATGAGGTTTAACGTAGTGACGGAAATCGACTGAGACTAAATAGCTCTATCGAAACATGCCTGTTCACAGCATGCTTTTATAGCTTCAGTGATTTGTTCCCAGTGTCAATTAGGATCCTTCATCTGACTCGAACTGGGCCATTTGTTCACCAACGCATTTTGGTAAGCGTCCTTTACATCCTCATCGCTCGAATGCCAGTCAAGTACCTTGCATTTACGAGCCTATGTCCTCTGGACAAATGACAACACAAAACGGATACACATAACAGCATGGTCCGAGTTCAGGTGGTTGCTCCAAAAAGCACGACAGTCCTTAACAGATTGGCGCCACCTGTAACTGACTGCTAGATGATCCAACGCTGTCCAGGATTGGGGAGCACACAGAGGTCTCCATGTAATACAATGTCTCACTCTGTGTTGCAATGTTGTGCTCGAAATATACAGAATGTGGGAGGTGCACAGCTACCGCAGTCTTTCACCATTATCAGTGCGTTGTGACCGGACACCAGAAATACCTCCTAGTCGCTTCCCATCCTCTGAAAGACAACCAAGCTGAGCATTAAAATCGCCCGCTTGTATGATGATGTCTGAGTGTTTAGTTTACCTCAGAAGGCCAACGAGGGCGTCATAGAACGCATCTTTGATAGCATCTGAATTACTGTCCGCGGAAGCGTTCGACGAAATAATATATACAAAGCCTTTCTGATTTGTGTCGATAGACTTCTACTGATGTACTGAGACTGACAGCGCAAAAACGACTGCCAATTTTGGATGATGACCACTTCACATGAATCATTATCGTGTTCGAGTGTTACTTTAGGATCATTCAGAGAAATAGGCTGTTTTTTGTAAGACTATAACCAGTAAAGTAGGTAAAAATATTTCTGCTTTAGATTAGAATGTCAGGAACGGTTTCTAGATGACCTCTGTTACGAAAATTACTTTGAAATTTTGCCGGAAACTCATTTATTCTGCCAGACATGTGACGTGATCAATACGAGTGTCGAAATCTAAAACTGCATTAGACTATGAATTGAACTGCAATATCATTGATGTGTGTTGCTGCTGCTGAAATTCGCTTTTAATAACTTTCTTCTATTTCGTCGGTAGGAAATTATACGACGCAACTTACTGTTAGGCTTTTTGTGAGCTTTGTTTTTAGGCACACTGAATTTGGTAAAGTTGCAATGTCGCTGGACGAACTAGTTCAAGACTACCACCAACAGTGGTTTCCTGTTAACACAAATTGGGCCGTTCTCGCTTATTCTAAAATTATTTGGTAAGCACAGATTATCACGTGGAAAGTGTTTTTCTCGATTTTTGTAACTCTGTAACTCTATAGAACGGTTACACTATACTGACCCATCTCACCTGGTGAAGCAGTTATTAGTTAGCTCACTCATAGTGTGCTCATCGAAAATTAAGTCACGTCAACTGCTGAGGTTTAAGGTGGTTCAGTTTAGTCTAGGTCCATAAACTTTCTCCTCTACGGACCAAACTAAATATATGTTAAGCTTTTCCGCATTACTAAGTTGCTTCATTCCTATGGCATATTTTTTATTGAAGGATTTTGTAGTAACTAACATGCATTTGTTGATTCACTCGTGTCTTTGTATGAACAGTTTAAGAGGTTGTATGGTTTCTGCGGATGACAGTTATTTTGCTCGTTTAGGCCAGCACATCATCTATAAATATGAGGATTATTGGGGTTGGCCAGAATCAATAATAATGACTCACAACAACTTTAGTAGCTAGACAGCGATTTGGCCGTCACAATACATGCACTGTCGAAGAATCACAACGTATTGATAAATGAATTGAGAATAGCACAATGGTTACAAGCAAGCCGCAACAACCTGTGTTTCAACCACCTCGAGTGGCCTTCCACAGGAGCGTTATAGTCGAAAATACACTAAGAAGGGAACAGATGTCACAGGGGATGTGACGTGGTCAGGTAAATCCGCGCTGCATCTGAATTGATTGGTCTGATGTTTCGCCACTAAATAAGAATGAAACTGAATAGACAAGGGATTCGACCCACCATTTCAGATGCAGCGCAAATTGACTCAACGACAGCAAGTCCTATGTGATCTCGGTTTTCGTGTTAGTATGTTTTTGATTGTAACACTTTTCAGGAAGGTCATTCGAGGTGGTTGAAACGTAGATTACTACGACTTGCTAATAACGTTGCTTTATTACCAATTAGTTGCCCACCAACATGGTAAAAATGACTCCCAAACTGCGTGATCTCACTTGTACTAGACTTGTTGCAGAAATCTTATAACACTTTCTCCTCACTAACCAGTTCCCTGGGGTAACAGTGAATGGAATATGCTAGGATCGTTCTACAACTTCTTTGTTGTCAGGTTTTACGATTTCAGTCGCATTCATTATATAAAAATCTAAAAACGTGCATCTCGCGGTGGACTTTCTGGTAACTTCTTACTTTAGCGTTGTCCTTATAATTAGGTATTAGGAACTGAAACATTCTGAAAACAGGTGGGCAATGTTAACTAGAAATTCGTGGGCGCAGGTTGGCAAGAAAAATTTTGGGCGCAGGTTGACAAGAAAATTCTTGGGCGCAGGTTGACAAGAAAATTCTTGATACAAATTAGATTGTGTACAGTTTAGTTGTTTGAAATATTACAGTCACCCAGTGTATTGTGACACTGTGATACGTTAATATATTGTGCGCCGGATATTTTCAGTCAGCACTAACACATATCGATTGAGTACAGTTCAGACGACGATCCACTGGGCCTCGACACTACAACTGCAAAATGTCCGGTTTCAAGCAATTGGCAATCCTATGGGCACTCTTTACTGTTTGTCCATAAACATCACGAAGGTTGATTGTCCCTGCAGACAACCTATGACAATAAGCTCAGGTGAGTACCCATCAAGCACTTATGCTGTCGTAATTGTGTTGTGGTGATCTTAAACCCTTAAAATAGGGCAATGGTTATCTGCGAACTTTCCATTTTCCCTTTAACCTGTCCAACGTATTGTGGTTTTACATGGACAGAGTGTGTGACTTGAAATTTTATTCACATATGAGTAAATGGTAATCAAACCAACGAAAATAATACCCGATAGCTAGAACGTCAAACTCACGGTACCGCATATTTCATACTTAGTCAACTGTAGTCTACTTGAAACTGAATTCGAAAACATCATACGATTATCGGTTAATCGCTTTGCCGTTTTATTGATGATTCTATCCTGATCCAGTTTTGGAAGCCGATATTATGACGTCGTGAATTGTACCAATCTCAAATACCCACATATAGAAGTAGCATTTCAGATGGGATTTCACAATAGTTAATTTGCCCAAATTAGGTTGTTGCGGGCGCATTCGCTACACTAGTTTGAGCGAATAGATGATATGAACCTCAGCACGAATGCCTAGTAGGGAAATTTATATATTATACAAGCACTGTGGAGTGACGTCTTTAGTTACAAATGTTACGATGACAAAGTTGTGTGCACATGGAATTATTTTTGTCGATTAGCAAATGCACACACTCTAGTGCAGATGTCAGGGTTACTAAATGGAGTATGATAACATCTAATCGATATGTATACCGGTATGCGAAACTCCATTGATCAGCTTGGTAAATGTAATGTTAAATCAATGAATCACGCATTCTTGAAGACTAATTCACGTGTATTAGAGTCTTCAAAGAAGTGCACATATTACACGAAAAGTGATGTATCTCGTCTTATTCATCTATTAGCAAAGCATACCTTTGAATTGACACACATTTAGACAGCACCTGTAGCGGTTAACTAGCACGACAATATCTGGTGGCATACCGGTCAAGAGAAAGGACGACATTTCGCCAATATTTTTTATGGAGAATGTATAACACTAATACGAATATAAGCCAAAGTTAATAATCAGTAAGAGGCACTATGTCACGGTTCAGTCAATTGGCTTGTCTTCAATCGGGATGTCTCCTTTGGAGACTGCGTAGATCGCTGTCTCTGCAACGCGAGGGGAAAAGACAAGAGTTAGCTAAGATTTAAAAACATGAGTAGGGCTTCTTTCGGTTTCTGTTCCACATTACAATATTCATGTGGTTGGAGTTCGTTATTCTACCATTTGGTCTTCACTGATCATTACTCAAGCGATACACTGTGGTTGATAAAGTGAGCAGAAGACATAGAAATACACTGGGAACTGTCACTTTTAATTCAACAAGTGCTGTTCTTCTGTTTGATGCCGTCACTGTATCGTGAGTGAAAGACAGTCATTTAGCGCCGATTGGTGGGTGCGTCATTTATTTCCTTCCAAATATAAACCTATATTTTTCGTACTGTGAGAAGAGTATTTAACAGGTTATATGAACAGTACCATGTGGAGATACAACTTTATGTAAACAAGACAGTTTCAGACGCTACATTTGTTCCCTGGCGCTGGTAGTCAATGAGCAACGCGTCTTTCAAATCTTGTACACTTTATCAAGGTACCACCGGGAGATGGTGAGCGTTCATATACATAGAACTTCATCTTCATTATCCAGTTTTACATCACTGGATTCTTGGCCAGGAAGAGGGGCATTAACCAACAGCCAAATGCCACTCAAGACGTAGAAAGGAGAATGTAACATAATATTGCGATTTTTTGCTGCCAAGAGGACATAGGACGAACCAGTTTACATTACACTGACAGTACAATGCTGTATTCGTAGCGGTAACTGATAAGGTTAGCAGTCAGTAACAGCATACATTCTGTAGTAAAACTGAAAAATATTCCACGTTAGATACCTTCATTTCGTACTTAGATTTTCAAAAACTCAACTTGGTTGCTGAGTTGAGCTGGTGGGTGAAGATTAACTGATAACAACTGCATTAAAAGAATATACGTTTCACATATGTTTATTTAAGCGCTACTCGGAACGTGGTTTAGTGTGGTATTTTGCTTCAAAGAATACGCAATGGGAGAAAATATATCAATATGTCAATATGTTAGATTAGATTGAAAAAACATTGTTGATTACGTTCTCACTGTAGCCGTCATTGATTTATCATTTGCCTCAGGCGTTTCACGACTATGAACAACTAAATGAATGTCTCAGTCAGCTACACCTTGTTATTAATATTTCCTCCAAGATGTGCCTCACGTGATCAGTGAATTTTAAGTGCTTGCAGTGTCATCACGTCATCATTCATGGGAACATTCGGAAAGGTAACTGACTGTTACAGTTTCAGCTTTTATCCATCGTGAAATTTTGGGTTAATCCTCAATCCAAACAGGTACGAATATTGTAAGACCTATTCTAGCCCGAACTGAAATTAACGTGCTGAATGCACACTCCATTAAACTCGAATGTTGATGTAAGGCCAGTCAATCGCACTTACGTAAGATAAGTAATCTCTAAGACCTGTTCCTTAGGAAAATATCTTGTGAGCAAAATTGACTTCTTCGATCGGCCTCGAACCAGCGGAATGAATTACGCCTCAAAACAATGTGTTTTCCCACAAGGACCCAAACTTATTCCATGTGTTTCATGTGTTATACCGAGACATTTCGGCAGCTAATCCAGATTTGAAATTTTTCTGCTATAGAGCCGATGCATAGGTCGATAATGCACATGACAAATAGGGTCATGTGCTACTTGTCATCTATTCGAGTTCGGCTGCATACAAATGTTTTCACAGCAGGGACTCTTCTCCTTAAAAGTTACTTTTGAAGAGTTGTAGAAAGCTTCTCTGTTAAAAGCATATTTCAAGACTAATTCGAGGAGGCTTGTTTTCCTCACTGTTACATATCCTTTTTAAAAGCTGTCTTAAATTGACGGTTGACGTCTCCTGTGATTATCACAGAAAGCGAATCGCGTAAGATTTGTTTACAAAGGCTTTCGAGAAAGGGGAATAATTTGGTCTGTGCTTCCTGGGAAGGTGTGGCTGTCACTGACGAGAATTAACGCAGCAGGATGTTAAAGTTCACCCACTGACATCCGAACTGTCCTACTAATGTGTTCTGTTTCAAAACAGAAAACCCGGTTAGGAGTACTAAAGCCTTTAACTCTGTGTACCATTCTGGGTTAAAATGCAACGAGTATGTTTTGGAGTAAGTTAAGTTGGCGGACGTCATTCAGGTTCTAATATCACCTACCGCTTATTAGTAACCTGGGCGGAAATAGACATTTTTCTTCTGTTTGGAATAAAACATTTCCTGCAAAACAGTATCCCTCAATGGCTAACATAATTTAGTCTTCACGGCGTGTATTAATTCATATACAGCATTAATACCGTATGTTTTCCAAAACGTTTGCTGTCCTAATCCATCAGAGCAACAAGGTGGTAACCAGCAGTATTTGTGATATATATGTACATATAGTGTATAACAAAGAAGACCAAGTAGCCAATGCAGGTGGAAAGAAAAAAATGATGTTCTATTATCAAGCAGCTGGGACGTGAAAAGACACAGAGTGACTACCAAGCCTAGTTGAATAGACTCCCCGTTGATCTCTTTCGATAAGAAGCCTTGAGTATGACTTACTATCTCAGTATAAAGCACTCCGAAGTGAGTATGCTTTCCACATTAGGATTTAGATTCAAGTCCAACTTTCCAAAAAGTGACAGTGTTGGTCCAATCTCCGGTGGTCTTATACCAGGCTCAACCGTAATATCAGGTGTTGACCATGAGCGAAACTTCGTTTGTTAGTTACGCTCAGGTTGCTTGAATTTCTCGAGAAAAGTCCCAGTAAATACCCCGTTAACTCCAACACAGGATATCCATCCTCAGTTCAAAATAACGAAAGTCATTGAAACTATCTAGTGGTGTTCTCAATAGAAGTGCGCAGTGGGAGACATTGATTGATGTAACTTACCACCTTCAGCTATTTACAGAGTTTGGATCACCATAGAGGCGTCAAACGACCGCTGTTGAAAATAAGCACAATACTCGATATCTGTTTTTTAAAAACGTAGTAATGAATACCTCTCCAAAGATTAGTATTTGAACTTGGGTTCAAAATATCACTTGGTAACTTTTTTAACCAATATCACTCTGAGCACTGTTAATTAGCTACAACATAATTAGAACTCCACTCTAGTGCTATTTCTCGAATGACACTAACATAAAAGTTTATCAGAATGTGATAGGTGCAGTTTATTGTGTGATGTGCGACTGTTAAATAACGCATTAGTTTGACATGATAAAGACACATCATAACTAGAGACGGGAGTGAGGATTTTGTTAAGAATAGTCTTCCTTCTAGGACCATAGTGACTTCATTTGTTGCTAAATAAGTGACAAGTTATTACAACAGAAGTGCTTGGGCACAGCACTTTTGGGTGCACATGGGTGAGCCAGGTGGTTCAGTTCGGGCTACCGGAATGTCTGGAAGAATCCAGCACCGCAGTTTTAGATTGAGTGCTCTCGACTAGGTAATTCTGTCGAACCGAATAAGTTCTGTTCACACAACACTTAGCATTGTGAATGTGGGGTGTTTTATTGATTCGAATCAGACCGCCAAATAAACTAACACAGTTTGTTCGATTTCAGAAGTCGAGGTCGGTCAAATAGAATGTATAAATGTTGGGTTTGGACCAAAGCTGAAGTTGCCGAAATTTGACACCTTAGTGCACTCTTCTAGTTCAAACAGTAATAACGTCACTCTTAACACTCATTTTGTCACAGACACCTATCTGTCGGAAAAGTCACGTTGCACTCATGAGGGTAAATTTAAATTTCTGACCATCGTACTACATGCTGGGTCATTCTTCATTGACCAGAAGATGTTTGAGAATTGACCATTATACTTAATAGAAACAGTGAGAGACGATATATGTAGTACACTCTTCAAGGGCTATAAGCTTACCTACCAAGTTCGGTTCACAGGGAAATTTTCCAAGTCCATAGGGGGGGTTCGTAGTTTTACCGTTAGAACATGCGTTAATTGGAGATATGTGGTTTGGATTGTTGGTTTGAGTCCGGTCGAA
This sequence comes from Paragonimus heterotremus, assembly GCA_013368495.1. Lineage (NCBI taxonomy): Eukaryota > Metazoa > Platyhelminthes > Trematoda > Plagiorchiida > Troglotrematidae > Paragonimus > Paragonimus heterotremus. The sequence goes on from LUCH01000169.1 coordinate 239,451, forward strand.
TGTGAACTCATCACCGCTGTGATTCTTGTACTTGCCAAATTATCACTGCGTTGACTATATTTCATAACGTCTGAACGACTTCGTTTTTGTGTGTACAGTATGCAAATTGGTTGGTATTGAAATGTAACATTAAACTAAACTAAGTTATACGTTGGCTGCTTTAACGATTTTATATGAATCCAACAAATAAACCCTGTTATTCTGATAAAGCTCTCAAAGGAAATAATATACATTCTTCGAACAAGCAATATTCTATCTTCAAAGCAAACACATGGGTGATTTGTTTAAATAGAACCTATGGCTGGGTAACTTCAAATGAACCTATTAGAGAGGAGAAAATTCCAACTTTGACTCTGAAATGAACCCCGTCAACACATCAGCAGTGTTCCCGGTTGCACTGTAGCGTTTTGAAACTGCCAGTGATGTGATCGCGAGGCACAAACGTCTGTCAATTTGACAGAATTCCATGGAATATTTGCTTGATTTCTAAGCATTAATAAAATTCTCAAAGCATATGTTACAAAACTCACATTCAGCTCAAACCACTTGTCCAGTGACTTTTTCAACAAAACTAACCACAGGTACATGAAGAATGTTTCACAGGAACCACTATCGTTGTTTTTTCAAACAACTTTGAAGCCACAAGGCTTGTACTCGATTATGTCCTGATTTTATTGTCAATGAATATGTCCATCAGCATTAGTTAGAGAATGGCATTCGACCAGTTGGCGATGGTATTTGCTGGATCTTGTTTTACTACAAAGTTTTGAGAGCAGGTAGACCAGAAACAGAAGAGCAAAATAAAATATCCCCAGTAAAACTGTGTGATCGAGACAACTTGTCCGGCTGCATTCACCAATCTCCACGCTCAAAAAACTATATGCTAAAACGATTACGCACTGATGATGTCACCTCGCTTGGTGATGAAACGTTCGCATCCTAAATGCCAAGTTCGGCGAACATACCAATACCAAAACCATCAACCCGAGCTACGAACAACATCATCACTGTTCACAAATATCCGAAATGATACTTCTGCTTTCCACTCCACTCTATCATAAGAGACCCCCAGTTCATGTGATTGCTTCATCAGCAGATTGAAATTTTAACTGTTCTGCCTGGTATCGTTATACTTGGATTGTCTCGGTCAGCGAGTTCCACAATCTTGTTGCCGGTTGGGGTAAAGCGAGTACGGTGTGTTCTTCTTCGCAAATATATGTCCAGTCGATATGTCGGAGTGTTCCAGCAAGAACGTAAGATTATACAATACCATTACTGTACGGAACCACAAAGTACAGAATAACTGTATGTTAGAGAGCCAGCAGTCATGTATATTTCCTTAACTTACTCCCGTCTCTAAAGACTGTTCGAACAGATGCCAGCTTACTATTTTGTAGTATGATTTGCTCATTTGCCGACAACGCGCTGCAAAACATCACGAAGTTGTTGTTAACAAGATGCGATGCCCGTATCTTTTAGTGCAGAGGTGTATAAAACAGAAGTTGTGTATCTCTGACGTCGTTATATATGAGAAAATTCATAACAATGTGTACGACATACTTTAACGTAGTTGGAATTTAAGATGACACTACGACTGATTGGGTTGCGAGTCCTGAGGTCAGATATAGTTTAGCCTGATGTCTAGTACAACTAGTATTAACTGTGGTGAGTAATAGGAAACATCATCATCATATCAACCATGAGCATGACCAAAAGGCAATGTGGCTCGGGTCGCCATTCACCTCAACAGTGACGTGAAATATCCCAGTAGAAAACGTTACTGAGAAGGTTCAACATTATTAAGATCACTAAGCGGAAGAACTAGAAATGGTATGGATACAAGTACGCCATTGACTGCGACACATTGCCATCTCGGGTAGCGTCTCTAACCAGTGGTTTGAGTGATCACGAGGACCCCCGCCAGAAAGGTGACACCTACCCACTTTGCTCAATGGAGCAGTCAGGGTCTTCATATTTTGTGATCACGTTGTTGCTTGACCACCACGCGGTTTTATCCAACTGTTGGTGGCCTCAGCATATAATGCCCGGTACGGCAAACGATCAGATGACATACGGAGCACGTGACCCAACCAACGCAAGCTGTGTACCTTGATTAATTGACTGATTGATCGCGCTTTCTGAGCGTTCCGGGATACGCGAGGGCAAACTGCCACATTGCTCACGCGATCAGTCCAATTAATTTAGGCCAATTGGCGGAGACAACGATGCTCAAACACCACAAGCCTGTTGATTTCTTCATTGTGAACAAGCTACGTTTCCGAACTATAAAGCAAAATGGAGCGCACACAGGTATTATATACCCTTCCTTTTATCGACAAACCAACGTCTTTCCGACGCCACAGATGACGCAGTTTGGCGAAAGCAACTCGTGCCTTTGCTATCCTCGCTGTTGTCTCATCAGCAATATTGCAGGCTGACAAGATAGTGCTACCCAATTATGTGAAACTGTTCACAGTCTCAAGCGGATTACCTGCAATGGAGAAACTAGAAGTTGAAGTGCCCAAGTCGTGAAGCAACAATGCACTTTGTTGGTGCAAAGCGCATTCCATACAAACCAGCTCGGTCACTCACCTTGTTCAGCATGTTCTGCATTTCTTCTGCACAGAGGCTAAGTAGAACAATGTCGTCCGCATACTCCAGATCGGTCATTCGAGCGCTAGGAAGCAGCTCAACATCAAGCCCATTGGATTCGCGAAGCGCACCCTCCGGATTGTCGTCCATGACAAAATTGAACAGGAATGGGGAAATCCTACACTCCTGACGAACACCACTAGAAGTGACGAACGCCCGAGACAGTTGTCCATAAACTCTCACCCTGCTTGCAGAGTGAGCAACTAGTGATCTCAATAGATTAGAGTATTTTTCTGGTGTTCCCTTGCGAAGGAGGCAGTTCCAGATAACTTTACGTGCAACTGAATCGAAAGCCGCCTTTAGGTACATAAAGATCACGACTGTCGGTCGCCCATAAGAGTGCCGATGTTCAAAGATCCGTCTCAAGGTAAAAATATGATCAACGCACCCCCGACCGTATCCAACTTCTGCCTATTCTTCGGGTATCTTGTTTTCTGTGGGTTTAGTGAGCCAACGTCGAAAGAGGCTAGTGAGTAACTTGGAAGCAATAGTCACCAAACTGATGCTTTAGTGATTGTCACATAAACTTCGGGCGGAAGACGGTAGTGACCATTGATAGACAGCAATCACGAGGCACCTCTTCAGTCTCCCAAATCGTCTTGAGTACTTTTGTGAGTTATGATATTCAATTCTATCCACCATCCTTGAAAAGGGAAGGCGAGAGGAGGTCTGGACCAGGAGCCATATTACGCATTAATAATTTAAGATCTAGGACCACTTCTGCTTCCGACGGAGGACCGTCTGGAGCGCAGTTACTGACCATTTGTGTCCCGTCGTCCACATGATCTGGTTCAGGCCAACTGAACTGTTCTTTAACATGTTCAGCCCTCTTGTCAAGTTTACGGGATTGATTGGTGACAAGTGAACCATCTTTCTCAAATATGGTCTCACACTAATTCGACATCCAGTACAACCACGGGTCAGGGAAGAAAGCCTTCTGATATTCCTAGGTAAAAAGGCTTTTTCCATATCTTCTGAGTGTTCGATCAAGTAGTGCTCACGGTCTTTGTGCAAGATTTTAGTCAGCTTGCGTTCAAGTTCTCGACGGTCATCATCATATTCAGAACAAAGTGGGTTCGATAGATGCTTGCTCATGAGGTTTATCGAAGTGGCGGAAATTTAGTTCTGTCGCAATCGACCAGCTCCTTCGGAACATGCCTGTTTACAACATGCTTTCATAGCTTCGCCGATTTGTTCCCGGTGTTCGTTAGAATCCTCCATCTGACTCGACCTGGGCAATTTGTTCACCAACGCATTTTGGTAAACGTTCTTTATATCCTCATCGCTCGAATGCCAGCTAATCAGCTTGCATTTACGAGCCTATGTCCTTTGAGCAAATGACAAAACAAAACGGGCACGCATAACAGCATGGTCCGATTTCAGGTGGCTGCTCCAAAAGGCACGGCAGTCGTTTACAGTGTAGCTCCACCTGTAACTGATTGCTAAATGACTTAACTGTGTCCACGTTCGAGAAGCACATGACAGTCTCCATGTAACTCAGTGTCTTTTTCTGTGTTGGAATGCGGTGCTCGAAATATACAGACTGTGGGATGCGCACATCTGCAGTAGTCTTTCACCATTATCAGTCCGTTGTGCCCGGACACAAAACATACCTCCTAGCCGCTTCTAATCCAGGGAAATACGACTAAGCTGAGCATTAAAATCGCCAGCTAGTGTAATGATGTCTGAGTGTTTATTTTACCTCAGGAGGTCAACGATGGCTTCATAGACTGCATATGTGAAAGCATCCAAACAGCTGTCCGTCGGGGCGTTCACCAATAAGATGAATTTACCACGCCTTTCTGATTTGCGTCAACATACTTCAACTGACGTATCGAGTCTGACAGCGCACAAGCGACTGTTCAGCGGGACCCAGTCGAGCAAGCATTGTTCTGCTGTGGAACTCAGTGCGATTCCTGCTCCAGCCTAAATGCGAGGTTCAGTTTCAGCGTCACCAGAAACCCTGAGAGACGAATTGCTCGACAAATACAATTGTACGTTTCTTGTCAAACGTATGTTCATCGCAGGCGAAGTATTTTTTTAAAGATTCAGTCTGTTCCTACTATACTGTATTTTTCATCTATTTAAACTCAGTTAAGCTTAAAATTTAAGTTAAAATTTCATAACATCTAAGCCATATGTTGAATCTAACAGAGTGGATAGCATCATCCTTATTCATATAGACGGACTGAGCCAACCGCTTAGCAGTGCGTGTCATAAATCTGAGTTCTCTTTTCATAAGGCAAACAGGTGTTGTTTGTCGTTACCAGGACCAAAAATTGGTCACCAACCTGTGTGTCATCAAGCTACCCCTAATGAGTACTGTTCCAGTGAACTTATTTCAGATGATACCTAATTACTGTAAATCAACCCTCAGCCAATCTTCCATAGTTGTTCAAAAGTCTTTAAAAGATAAGATAATCTCCTTCCGCTTGCGAAGAGAGAGCTTTATTTGTTTTGCGGCTGCCTGAACCCACGCATACTCGGATGTTATTCACAGAAATCATGTTAGGTTACACATGGGGTAAAACTGAATTGCATGCAAACGGTTGGGGGGGCATTCAGTGGTCTGAACGTAGGCTCCTAAAAAGTCTTAGTTAATACCACTTTAACTCTGACTGAGCTCAACACCAGTAGTCAGGCACGTCCTGCAGAGCTCGCCATTAACTTACTGTTTTAAAATATGAATATCCTGTGAGCTTATTTCAGAAGGGAGTAGTATTGCACTCAACTTACTTGAAAATCATGAACTGGTACTTTAAAATTGGAGCTATTCATAAATGCCTCGAATCCCGGCAGTAGGCACTCATTAAATGATGCCTATTCCCATAGTGTTTAGAAGTACTCGATAGTTCACAGGCCAGTATTCATTTTCAAACTGCTCATCAATTACTACTATTTGCTAGCGACTTAAAATATGCATATTAACGCAGTCTTCAAAATGCCTTCGAACTCACTTTCTCAGCTATGTGTGTCCTTTTTTTGAGTTAAACGAACTGCTTGGACTGTGCAACATGAAACCTATTTAAAAAATGAACAGTGTGTAACACATAATCCAGAAGATTGGAATACAAACCCATGTGGGTAGTATTCAACGTTACATCGAGAAGATATTCTTATGGACTATCAAAGACTCAGCTAGCAGTGTTATGTGTAACTGCTTGTTCGAACAATCTCCGGAAAGCCTTTATAAAGGGAGAAGAAACTGTTTTTCTAGATACTTCAGTATTCAAAAATGCCCATATAAGCTAACTCAATCAAATTCACTTGCAGAGACGTAACACTGACGAAAATATTCAACACGATGGTTGATAAGAAAATGAAGATTTCTGAGTGGTTTCACCTTTAAGGTGTTACTAAGAGAGAATTATTTACATTCCCATATGAAACTTCTTTAGTCCAAACCGTTGGTTATACGGGTTCAGAAAGACTAAGCAGCAGAGCTTCTCTTAAAAGACGACCACATCACAATTGACGTAGATGAAAATTGAAATCTGCTTTGGTTGATATCCTACAAGTAAACCGCACATTCTACATCAAACTACGAGGGTGCTTAGTCACATTCGTAATCAGCCAAGATGTTGGGTAGCTAAGGGTATCCACCAGTTTTCATAGAGTTGTTGCGATATCTACATCGGTAGAAACATCCGTGCTGATAACACAGAACAATCTAATGCATACTCAAGAGGTTGGTCAAGCGGGAAGATGCAGCAGAACCAGCTGACTGGAATTTAACCTTGACTTAGCAAGATGCATCATGAAAACGCATGTAGCTGTTGACGCAATAAACTCTTTTAACATGGTGTTACGTGATCAGATAGCCTAACTGGTCAAACTCTCCGAATAATCGATAATCCGTACCTTTTGTCCGGCCCTGCTTTTTTCCTGGGACTGAGATAAAGTCCAACTACGGCCGTTTTCATTGTTTCCAACAGCTGTATTTTCCATAAATCTGTATGTATATATATGTATATGTATATACATTGTAGTGAACAAGCTTGTTTCCAGCGACTCATCAACAGGCTAAATACACCGCACGGATACCACACATTTTACGGAGAAGTCATGAAGGGGGTAAATGGGAACCGGCGGTTAATGAGGTCAATCGATTCAATTTCACACCGCATCAAGTACCCATTTAAGCAGTTGTTAGTGATAGGCTGACAGGGTAGGGGGTGTGGCCAAAGCATATCCAAAGTCTGAACAAAATATTTCTGGACGCACAGAGGTGAGTTATAAATACAAATTCCAATAGCTTCTGATGTGGACAGAATCCGCACAATCCTCACCTTCCTCGAGTGAGTGGACTCAACTCGGTAGATTGAGCAAAATACATTGGACACATTAACAGAATGATCCGAATCTGCCAGGGGCAATAGTATGGCACTGTTGGCCGACTTCGTTATTTCAGTGTAGGGCCAAGGTGAGTGGTGTTCTGCGAACAATTCAGCTAAGTATCCGGTAGTGCGGCCAACATAACTGATCCCACAGGAACAAGTGAATGGGTATACACAAATGATGATAATGAATCAGTGGGAATGAGCTTGTTCGCTGCACAATATTTTTACTGACTACGATGGGAATTTTTACGCGATATGTGTACACATATATGTATATACATTTTATTAACTGATAATGCTGGTTAACAGTATAATCAAAAAGCGCGTAAACGATGGTAAAACTTACCGCGTTGTTTTCAGCCCTATAACAAAAAAAATAACTTGTTCCCCTTCAACTATTGCATATAAACATTTTCTCCATCTAGCTGTTCGCTTGAGTCAGCAGAGCTCACAGAAAGCTTAGAAAGAGTCTCGAAATGTGCACGTTCTTACCGATAAAGAAAATATGTGAAAATCCACCAGGAAGTGATCCAGATAAACTTTATATAAGGCATAGTCGAATAACTATCATTTGTTTATAAGTAAAAGTTCAACGCAAACATACAGTCGGTTTTATGTTTGTGAACAAACATGAACCGAATTAGTTACGCTCAATCAAAACTAGTAAGCGTGCACGGATTGAATTCAAAGTGATAATTCTTACACGGCTGCTTTTTCACCTTTCAGACAGCTGTATCAACGTTGTGCACAAAAACCGCGAGTCCTCAGACAGTCAGACGAGCAAGGTGGATAGCTGCTTTTAAACGTAACTCATATCCCTGTATTGTTATCCCTTTTGGTTATTCTAGTACCACTGCGTGTTGCGTAATATATACTTGGATACAATTTTCATTTGCTATCCTGGTTGCATGTTGCAAATTGCCGACCCTGCCCGGATTCGAAATGTCCAGATCCGGAAAGAAATGTGAAGATCAGCGCCCTGCTACTCTATCCAAATCCGCAGATTTCGGTCACTTCGTGCAAACACTGACGAACATCCTAGACAGGTTGTCGACAAAGTTTTCAACCGCGTGACCGCAAGTGTCCGTCCCGCATCCCGACAAGTTCATTACTGAGGGCACTGTTTCCGTTCAAAAATCAGAATACGAGCTTATCTCCGGAGCTTATCACGGGAACCCCATAACAACGTGATTCAGACGAGTATAGATTGCAATTGAATTCGAACGTAACTCTGCCATACCTCTGCACCCTTAACTTTTTTGATCATTCCAGTATCGCTGCGTGTTGCGTAACTTATCTTTGCGCAAAATCTTTGTCTGCTCTTTTGCATAAATGTTGCAGTATTCACAAATGTCAACAACAGCAGTCTCTCTAGTAGGATGTTAGGTCTAATTTAACCGGGTAAGCATGGTTGATGAATAGCCACAACCACGAAATCGGTCGTGCTATTCAGATAACTTTTGACCATTAAACGCACAATAATTATACTACCATATTGCATAGGGTAATAAAAGCGAGCAGTTGCTGAGCGAAATGAGTATTGAGCCGCAGATGAGATAAAGCGATATTAAACGAATTTGTGTACGCTTTGGTGACAATCTCTGTTGCTTGCTTAAAACCACATTTTTTTAAATGTTCAGCGTGTTTTACACTATATAGTTTTACTGAACGTTTAGTGGTGCTTAAATACCCAAAGGCCAAACCAATAATCCGTTTTCACACATCCCCTTGCCCCGTGTTGTTAACCACTATCAAATCGAGACGTCAGATCTAGAGGCATCCTTCTCTATACTGTGTTCGACTGGTCAACTTCACGATTCCAGCGCAGCCTCACTGAACTGCGAGCGGTAACGTTCTACGTGACTTTTGCAGCGTGAAGCAGCTGTTGTAGTTATGTCAACCAAAATGGACTATATAACGGGCAACTGCATTTCTCTGCACTCGTGTTGATGATAGGATAAATGTCTCACGTGATTGCGGCCCGAACATTTTCAGGCCGCCAAACCTAAACTTCGATTTGAACAGACAGCTTTTTCTGAACTTGTGGTTCCACCTTGTCATCGGGAGTTTGCGTTACATATTACGTTGAAGTCGAGTGAACAAGAACGATTAGATTTTAGTTAGACCAACATACAACACTTGCGTTACTGTTTGTGGTAACGACTGGGGAAAAGGGGAATTTCAGGGAATCATAATGTCAGAACAAATCGTGAGTAATCGGTAATTTTGTCTGTTAGTGAAGTTTCATCTCTGAGAGCGAGGAAACTTAAGACTTCTCTTTCGGTCTGAAAAAAGGTCTGTGTCAGAAATGAAGCATTACTAACAAACCAAAATGCCTATTATCCACAAGTCGTTCTGACATTATGATTTCACAATCGGTCCCGAACGTATTCAAACGAAGGGGTGACTTCGTTTTTCCAATAGAATCCACTGCACCAAGTTTCAGAGATTCAATTAATTGATAGTTGAAACGACTATAATACATTTTACACACCAGTCAGATTGATTAAAAAAGAATGAACCGGACGATGAACTTTAGGACCATCTTAGTATGCAAGAGTAATTGCTTCAGAGTTGACGGTGCCAGTTAAGCACAAGTATCTCACGAGAACGTTGCAACAGACATTCAACAGAGTTTCGTAGTTTAACTGGAAAAATGGGTGAACATTGGCTGAATGGGCAGCAAATACAACATTGCGCGTAGTGCTTTGCGACGTACGCTTTTGGGATCCATAAGGGCATGTTGTCAAGTTCATTGGTGATAGTAGGTTTCACCTTAGTGACGTCAATGCATGAAGTACCATAAATGGGTCGTCATTAAGTAGACATTGTGTTTCATAGAATGTGCGAGTGGTTTGGGGTAGCCTGATTACGCACGACGCAATTCCGACATTTGAACTCAGAATACAAGCTACCCGGGTTAATAATAGTGACATTGACTCTTTTTTTCAAGCCCTGAAACATTTCTGACGTGTGACTGCACACTCAGTTGATGCTTTTATCAAGAAGGTCAATACTTACGTCCTGGACTGAACGGCCTGATGTAAACCCCATAAGCATTCCGCCAAGCTTCTTGCCTCACCAGCTATGAACGTATGTCGGTATGTACAACTCAAAGACCGTGTAGGTTCTTTCATCAAGCATATGGCGTTATTCTTTATGCAGTTTGCTATAATATAATGTTGCATACGTTTGGGTAAACTTGTCGAAGTGTTTAGTGTTTCTGATGAAGACTGATTACTTTGGACCTGCTGATAAGAAAGGTATTGTGTGTGGATTAGACGACCGTATTACTTTGTCACCTAGCGCATGCGTTAAATAAGTATGTGCTCTGATGTGTAAAGATGTCATGAAGACATATATCACGTTGCGCTAACTGTCGGGTTCCGATGATGAACGGATTAATGTGATATGGTTTGATACTTTGATTTAGGATACCGCGTCTCCAGGTGACATGAATGAAATTCTGGAAGGTTTCTTTGGGTTGAGGGGGCATAATTAAAGTATGTCGTAGTAAAACGTCTCAAAAGCCTTTGAGGAAGATATGTGCAAATTTTTTCGACGATTTGCGGGAAAATCGTTTTCCAAATGCTCTTTTTAACATGTTGGAAGATAATGATCGACCAGTAGCTACAGCTATATCCTCCGATCTTCAGACATTCCGGATATTCACTGTCACGGTTCAGCGGTTTCAGATACTAGACAACTTCGTCACCATTCACTTACCGCTTACAAAAATTCACTCAAGTAAATAACATTTATAACTTCGGCTGTTTTCAATAGGCCTACTGCATCCAATTAATGCAAGGGTCAAACAACAAGTGAATATTTATCACGGAACATACTTTGAGAAATTTCCGGATCAAACCTACATCCCAGAATATAAAGCATTGCTGGTCACCGTCAGGGGTCGACTAATCAGATAAGGAAATCAAAAAGTTGTTTAGGGATGTTCACCTCGTTCGCTGTAGCTTGCGCAGTGCTGCAACAAAGAGCTCGGCGCCATGTGATTGATTACGAGGAGATTGGTACAAACCATATATACGATTAAGTAATAACTTCGGTTTTCGTTTGGTATTCAAAAGTACTACGTAGCAGCTGCATCGATCACGCAAAATCTAGTTTACCAAGAAGATCGACACAACCAAGACTGTTCATGTTTTTTTATCATTGGACTCTTAGCGCCCTGAGCACAGAATATTTAGTAAGCCTGTACTGCTTTTCTTCACTTGGATGTAAATTTGCTTGTTGCTCCATTACGTACAAATGCTAAATGCTGCCTCACGGTGTAGACAGAAGCAGGTTACAGGAAACTGTTTGATTTGTGGGCGGATACTTCACTGAAAAATAAAACAAAAACGCCTGCGTGTGCTCGACGGTAAAAGAGGTCAGAAAGACAAATGTTACAAAAAGGTTACCGTTTAATTTATTTTCGTCATCCGACATAAATAAGACCGAAACTTATAGGCAATCAGCGCGTGCTAACAACGAACAACAAGCAAACGTGGCACATACGGCGCAGACTAAGTGAACCTAGTAACATCAAATATAACGATGTGACAAACAATTGTTTTGGATAATTATTTCTCAAGTCAATACAATTTCATCAAGATGTCATAAGACTAGGCGCAGAAGCAACAAGTGACTGTTCACGAGTGACAATAAAGACCAATACTAGACTACGCACACAATAATTAGTTAGGCACAGGCCGGGCGTTCACTGGATGTCACCTCACACGGTCACGGTCGGATGTTTGTGTGTGGTTAGATTGAATGTGATTAATCTGTAACCACGGAAGTTGCAAAGATTGCACAAATTTCTTTTGAGAACACAGGTTAGGGTTGTGTAATCTAACAGCAATCGATTTGGCGATTGCCAGAATCTGCTGGCGGACTGTTGTTAGTTGAGTGTTGGCAACTCTTTAGGTAACCCGGAATGCTTTGCTGATGTCTACTCGATGGTTGGTGTCAGCTAGATACGTAACAATGGCGCTGGTAATTGATTTGTGACAGTCGGTTCCGATCCAAGCTGGGTGATGTCCCTTGATCCATTTTGACAAGGGCCTAGTCGTACGACCAACGTATTCTGCAGAACAACAGCAGCATGAAAATGAATACACGAGCAATGACTGATCGTGTACTGATAACTTGCCTTTCAGGCCCAGTCTTAACATCGGCATTGTTGTGAACCAAGTTATTAAGGTTGCCGCTGGAAAGATACGTTTAAGTAACCGGTGGATGCAGCGGTTAAACTGATCCTCTATAGTATCCCCTTTAAACGGGAGTTTTTTAAACATGGCTTTCTTTTCAGCTGCGGAAATTGCCTCATGTGAGATTTTGGTCTTCATATTTGAATGGTTAAATTGTTCCGTATAACCGTTTTTCCTAAGTAGGTTTTGAACTGTTCTCGGTTGCAGTTCTTCCGCGTCATCCAAACAAATCTTTCTTGTTTCTGTTGCCAGGCATTGAACTAGATTTCGTTTCTGTGTAAGGGGCACAAAACTGTTGAAGTTGGTATATTTACCAGCCCATGTAGGTTAGCGGTATACCGATCTACTCAGCGTATCGTCCCGAAGTCTGGTCGATTTGACATCCAAGAAATGGAACTCGTCGCCAGATTCCTCTCCTAAGGTGAAGCGCAATAAGTTATGTGATGTATTAGAAATCTGAAGTATGGTTGTTAACTCACATTGTGACTTTATAACGTCAGATATATCGTGTGGGTATGAGCGGTACATACGAAGACTCTGAATAGACGGCTGAAGTTGGGATTCCAAATTGTCCATGAACACTTCTGCCAGTAATGGACCTAAAAGGGATCCAACTGCTACTCCGTCCGATTGTCAATATAGCTCATCATTGAACGAAAGCTGAACATTGAGGGTGTGCAGCAAAAGTAGTTCTTTTAGGCCTGATTTTTGCAATCCTAAAATGCTTTCGGGTTGTTCAATCTGACCACACAAAAAGTTAATTGTTTCAACCAACTTCATATTTGGCAAAGATAAACCTTAGTGATGAGATCCTACGAGAAAGCGGTTCACAACAGACGCTACTATTCTACAAAGACTTTTTTGGATGTTTATCTGAACTTAAAATAGTCAACCCAGTTTGAGTGCTTCTCAGTTTATACCAAACATATCCATGAAACCCTATTAGTGATCATCAATTACATTCAAGGAGACAAGGCAATCCTATATGCTTTTTTCGGTTCATTTCCATCTTAAGGCACCCAAACTATGTGATAGCCATTTGACGAATGAAAAATACAGTCCGTTTCACGTGTCTAAAGGTAGCCGGCTAGTTACTTACCTTTTGCAAAATTTGACTAAACAACAGAGCTTGAAAGCGTTATCAGCGATAATAATCAGCGAGAGTCAGGCTTATTCGAGCATTCTCACGTATTTCAATGAATGTAATGACGTACACTTAACTGTATCCTTCTGAAAAGCTTAGCATCAAGGTTTTCATTTTTGAAATTTGTGACCATTTTCTAATATGGCCAATATTTAACTTTTTCCGCTAGATCTATTTATAAGAACGATACCTACAATCGTGGGAACTAAATTACATCCGTCATATCAGCTCTACAGTGTATAAAAAGCAATACACAGACGTAATAACAAAACTTCCGAGCTCCTAGAATGACTTCATCGCTCAGGTGGTAGAGTGCTTGCCACATTTGGGCATGGCATTCCTGTCATAGGTTCGAATCCAGCCGATGCCCTTACTCTTCACAACTGAGTTTCATTTATAAAGACAAAATTTTAAACAACTACCTGAAAACAAAACACTTCTTTCATAAAATTAACGAGCTGAGTCTACAAAGTATACATTTCCTTTGTGAAGTTGAGAATTATGGTGTTTCAAACCCAACCCCCCTCCTCAACATTTCTTATCGACTTTTTCAGACTGAAGTGAACTGTTTAGCTGCACACGGTTTTTGATAAGCCTCAGAAATTACATTTGAAATACCAACAGAAATGGACCGTAATCGAAGTACTACTCAGCATTTCCACGTAGAATAATTGGACTTGCCTAGATAAGAATCATTAATCATCCTTATCAGGTAAACTGTTCAGCCGATCATAAAAACCAGTTAACCGAAACTCGTAGCTCAGGTACACGTGGCTAAATATTTATGTTTGATGAGCGCTTCGGATTAGCGGTGAACCTTTTTACAAGTACAGATGAGAAGGAGTTAAAATATGGAGAAATATCAAGGGAGCATATTGTAACCGCTGAAAACATATTTGAGAAGCAGAGCAGTGAGTAAACCGCCAGTAGTACTCTACCTATGATAACTCAAATAACAGATGTTCAAACAATTGTGCCATCACCCTTGATTGGTGCTCAGAGTAACAAACTGTTTCCTCAGCTGCTAGTCAGGTATACTCGATTATTCACAGTTCCGTCGATCTTATATTTTATACTTTTTTTTGTAAAACATCAGATTTCTGTAAACTAACAAGTAATGACTGTGTGTGGTTTGCTGCGGGTTTGTTTTGCAATCAATCAGGTCTCGTTGTAGTCTGTTTGTTTAACGATCATCTGTCTGTCGAAGGCATGCTTATCATAATGGATACTATTATGATGCGCATGCTGAACACGTCTATACTTGCCGTGACATTCGTGTTGTTACAAATGCCATTGCTCAGTGATCGGCGCACACATCGCGGAACAATTGCTAGACAACGTGTCGTGCTCGTTTTAATCATATAACCATGATCAGTTGTCTTAACCAATCATTTGTGTACTGGATCTTTGTGTATGAAGAGTTGGTTTAGTGAATACTGTGCCGATTAACATATTGGTCACATGCCAGCTATTGGAATAGATTTGGGTACCACGTACTGTTGTGTTGCAGCGTTTCATAATGGTATGTTGGAAATCATCCCAAATGAAAACGGCAACTTGACTACGCCCAGTTATGTGGCATTTGCTGATGGCCGACGACTGATTGGTGAAGCTGCCAGAGACCAGGCTGCAGTGAACCCTCGAAACACGATTTATGATGCCAAACGTCTGATTGGCCGCCGCATCGATGAGGCCACAGTAATTGAAGATCGTAAGAATTGGCCCTTCATGGTAGTGGAAGATGAAGGAAAAGCAAAGATCAAAGTGGAATCCGACGGCCAGCCGTTGTTGCTGTTACCCGAAGAAGTCTCATCTATGTTGTTAGCCAAAATGAAAGAAGTGGCGGAAGCCTACTTGGGCAAATCCGTCACTGATGCTATCATTACTGTGCCCGCCTACTTCAACAACATGCAACGTCAGGCCACCAGAGATGCTGGTTTGATTGCTGGACTGAATGTGCTTCGAGTGATAAGCGAACCAACTGCAGCGGCCATTGCATACGGACTAGACAAAAAACTCCGTTCTCAATGCAATGTCCTTGTTTACGATCTCGGTGGAGGCACCCTGGATGTATCCGTGATGAATATAAACGAAAATAAATTTGTTGTTAAATCAACATTTGGAAATACGCATTTAGGTGGACAAGATTTTGATCAAAACATGGTCAATTATTTGGTCAAAGACATACAACGTAAGCACAACATTGACGTCAGGGAAAGCAAGTCTGCTATGCATCGCTTACGTGTAGAGTGTGAACGCGTCAAACGCATACTGAGTGCCGAACTGGAAGCAACCATAGATGTGGACGATATTTACAAAGGAATTTCAGTGAGGACCAGAATGAGTCGGGCCAAATTTGAAGAATTAAATGCCGACCTATTTAAAAGTACATTGGAACCAGTAAACATGGCTTTACGCGATGCGCAGCTGAACAAAGGAGATATCGATGAGGTTGTGTTAGTTGGTGGATCCACACGAATTCCAATGATTAGAAAACTGGTTAGGGAATTTTTTGACGGCAAAAGATTAAACATATCAGTTAACGCTGACGAAGCGATTGCTCACGGGGCTGCTCTACAAGCTGCAAATATGATTGGTGATCAATCCGAAAAATTGAAAAATTTAGTAATGAAGGATGTCACACCACTATCTTTGGGCACGGAACTGTATGATGGTCGAATGCGAGTTGTGATTCGTCGAAATTCGCCTATCCCAATCACAGCTTTTAAGGGATTACAAACCACTCAGGACTTTCAGACTGAATGTACGTTCAGTGTCTACGAAGGAGAACGTGCTATGGCGGCAGACAATCATTTTTTGGACAGTTTCTTACTTACTGGATTACAACCGGCGCGTCGAGGTTTAGTCAAGTTTGATGTGACATTTCATGTTGACGAGGATGGTATTTTGACTGTTTCTGTGGCTGAACGTGGAACTAAGAATTGCGGTAAAATTAAAATAACCAAAGCACAAGGTGGACTGACCGAAGAAGATATTGAACGAATGAAACTTGATGCAAAACGTTTCAAAGCTAAAGATGTGGAACATAACGACCGCATTTTAATCTGGAATGCTTTGAATTCGTTTGCTTATTCTATTAAACGCAAAGCTGAAAACTATAAAATAGGCTGTGAATGGAACCGAGAGGAAAACAAAGCCATTTTGGCTGAATGTGAAGAAACTCTGCAATGGTTGGAAGCTAATCGCAATCTCACCCGTGCGACATATGAGAAAAAGTTAGCCGAACTGGAAGAAATTTGTCGACCAGTTACACGAAGTATGCCTCAATAAAAACGTCGTGTTAACTACTCAGATAACAGAACCTGAGGTGAAAGCAATATACTGAGCTGTGGTATCAAGTTTCTTCAAATTATCCGCTGTTATGTTAATGTGACAATTTCTATCGAACATATAGGAGTTTTGTGATTCAAAATTGTCAATATGTCTCCTTAAAAGTAAGTACACTGGTAACACTGACCAGTAAAATAATTATAATTGTTTGTATCACAAAAGTTATTTTTGCTTATACCCGATACCCTCGTCAATCACGTTCTAGAGTAATTTTTTGGTTCTTTAGGAGGTCAGTATCATATCCATAGCCATTCTAACTTGAGCATAAATTTCATGAATATAGATTTTCACTTCAAAGTAATGAAAGAACACGAGGAACCTATCTGTTTTCTTTTTCCAGTTTGCATACTGGTCACACTTCTAGTAGCCGCGTGAATTTACTTGCTTGAACTAAATTCCGGCCGCCACTAGCGAATGATTCATTAATTGTCCTCTGGCATATACTTGTCTAGGTATACATGGTTCCAAAAAATATTGGGTCTAGATTGCCAGTTTAGAATAGATTCGAGAAAAGCCGTTTAAAAAAGTAACTTTGAGAATACGAGTTATAACCAGCAGATTGCACGATTTGTTGCGGGCAGAATTTCGTTGAATCTACTCAGGTGCAGTCCGCAGTGCGTTTATGTATCAGAGTAAAACAAGGCTAGTGAAAAAAAAAGAACACCGCACAGACACACCCCATCTCCCACACCAGTAACGAAACCGCCCAGTTACCACTACAGTTTCACAGTCACCCTGTCGTCGAAGTGATGGCTGCCGTTTGTAAATAACAACGGCCTAAACAGACAGGACTGGCTGAGTACGTAAGTGACTCTCGGATGATTGGTCGTAATCATCTTATGTTCGGAGGTTAACTTACGGAGTGAAATGCAGAACACTGACTACTTGCTTAGCATCGACTGTACATTTCTTGTTGCTGGGTGTTTACTGCATCCCCCCTTTAACCTGAGCCGAAACGTACTATATCATTGGACTACTTAACTGCTTTTGTGTTCTGCCAAGATGTGTGGTTTCGTAGCCACGTTAGAAGTAATAACTACAGTCGGATGTGGCGCACGGAAATGGTGCCACATTCACCGAGGAAATTAGTATTCGATTGAATGAATTCAGCACTATGGAAAAACTGTGTAGAATGTTCGAAAAACTGAGGATCGAAGTCGCTGACCGTCTTATTAGTTCCTATCGTCACCTCTGTAGGCTAGCTACAAGCCACCACTCCGTCTGAGTACAGTTACGCTTTTTCTTGCAATAGGATCAAGCTCGTTTTCCTGTTCAATAAATTCACGGGGTAGCCAATTGACTGTTCTACTGACTGAAGACATTGTAGCTTGCTGTGTCTTACGGTACACTTTGTTGAAGGTAGGAAGTAAAGTACAAACAGGGGCACGTTTATAATGAATTATCATACAGCGGTTAAACTCAAACTACTGTCCAATCTATAAAATCTTGCAAAAAAGTTGCCCAATTGATCCGTCAGATTGTTGTGTTGTGAAGCTGCCTAGGCTGCTGCTTTTAACTGCTTTCGCGACAGTTAAAAGAATGACGAATGAAAGAAATCAGCAAATGTGTAACTCCCTCACATTGAACTTATGTTCTGTTGAAGCAAGACCAGTCATACTCTTTAGAGATAAATTCATTAAGCCGAGTACACGATGACTTTCAGTGGATGTCAGAAGTTCAAGTTTTATCGAGCACGTCAATAATTAGAGTACTTCTAAAAAAGACCACGAGGGTTGGTTGCCATTTTAATTTCCGTAGATTTCGAGTTAACTTGCTAACATTGAAAGCTTTTGTCAACTTCTTAAGTAAGTGCACACTAACGAGTGATAACATTCTTTATTCAGGTAATTTGCCACATAATCAATCTGGCAACATTCATAATTTCCGTAGACTGAAAGGCTTTTAACTTCGCCTAATAAGCACGACGACATATCTAATTACAGTACTATTGTATGTTTATTGTTCATACGCCGTGCATATCTACACGTATCGATCACTGGTGGATCGCCTGTCAGCCATTGACTGAACGCCGTATGATCATTGCTGCTCGGTAGTTCGTCAGAATTACATGAGCTTCAGAATAATAATCACTATACATAGTCACCGTCACTGAATATACTGTTCTAATTACCACCGCGCTTTGTTCTGATAAGTGAAAAGTGATTTGGCAAAGGTACACATTGCAATTCAGCTGTATTGGAACCAGCAACAAAAATGGCTTGTCCATTTTTGGCACATGATTTACTTGCTGGGTTACGAAATCTAGCCGAGTGTTTAGCACAATCAAATGTTAATCTCCTCACTCACCAGAACCACTGTGTTATGTGAGACGAACCAAATAAATAAGGGATTGGCTACATAAGCAGTATCTAATGATCAGTTTATGCTGCAATCTACCGACGTCATCACCGAGTAAATTTGTTAGTTCTTTAAGTAGTAACTTTCTGCACACACCAAACGCTCCTTGTTTTAGGTTCCACATCGCAAGCTGACACTTGGTGTACTATAATTCGGCTTAATTCAGAATGTGTAGTTTTAAGCTTTCAGCTGTCCAGTAACGTAACTGCTGACACGTCCATTCGCTCTGCTGTGCGCCATAGATTAGCGACTCGGTCAGTTCGTCATATGCATCGATGAGCTTTACCGACTTGTAAACACCGGAGATCTCATCTAATAGTTTAGTTTATTATCAGTTCAACCAGTTTTGACGAACAGCAAACAAAAGTTTATAAAATTTAAACAATGTGAATCGGAAATTAGACGAGAGAAAAAAACATTATAATCCAAACTAATGTTTACATAAAAAAGAAATAAAATGCAATACAAGCATATTTTTACTTCAACATTGGGGGTGTGTGCTATTTAATCAGTAGCGTGTTATACATAAAGACAAAAGTTCACTGACAGTTTTATGAGTTCCACACACGCAAATGAGTATTAGTTTCAGTTGCATTTGCTGCCATCTTCAACCAACTAGTTATGCCATACTTCTGAGTATGCTACTGAGTTGAAAAATGTGGCATTGTTATAAGCCACATCCAGAACCTCTATAAGTTTGACAGGGCCAAGTAAGAACTCCCATCCATTCGTGGTACATTCAGAACAAACCTGGTTGTCAAACGCATGGTTCAAGTATGGCCAACGCCGCCACCGAAGAACGGCGAAAATTCCACTACTCTCCACTCAACGTAGCTAGAACTAGTTAGACAACTGTTTTCTTTTTGACAGTGCATATGAAGTGGCCCAGAAGTGCAATATATTAAGGTAGTACAATATCCCTACTCCATAGAAGTTTGTTACAATAATCCTGGTTCAAGCCTTGAACTTATTCAGATTTTCCAGCGCAAACGTACTAAACCCCAGTTATGTTGAACTAAGTAAAATGTGTAATCGTTGACAGATCATTTGTTATTTGGTGTCCAAATCAGTAATCCATCGTCAGTCAAATATAAGGTACACTTTCCTCCCTCAATCCAGTTAACCTGCCTACATATACTGTTGAGCCGCCAATAGTATCCTGTGGACTACTAGATTATCATGTTATCAGGCGTCAGATAAAATGGAGCAGATCGTGGGCAACTTTTCTCCTTAGATGCATCAGTTGAAAACGTTGTCCTGAGGAACAATCTTTTGTCTACACTGTCTGTCAATATCTTTTTTTGCTGGATGACGAAATAGCCTGATGAACAGGAAAGCAATCCTTCTGGAAACTTCCCATACACTTGAGCATTACCGTCTAAAAATTCTACATTTCACTAGCAGGTTGAAATCACAAATTTTAGTTATGATCCCCAGTCCATTGTCGACTAGGGCGAGCAAATGGTGACGCACGAATCGCCCACCCGCCTTTCTAAATTGTAAACTTGTGAGCACTACAAAATCGAATTATTATCCCAGTGATAAGCTGAGTCGGCCTGGCCCCGGAATGAAGAGTTATAGTGTATGATCAGACAATAGTGACGGCATAACGGCAACAGGATTGTATGATGGGCTTACGTAAACTGACTTCATAAGTCCACTGTACCATCGGCGATTTTGCTTCACCTAACTCCTTTGTGTACCTTTTAAGATAACTGAGACTCAGCTGATCGTATACCTAACTCTGTTATCCCAGAAGAGTTGGATCAGACTGGATTCTACAGTTCTTCGTGGAAACGTGGATAATTTTTCGGGATACGAGTTCAAATTTATGTTTATGACCGTAAGTCTAAACGCAGTTCTGACTAGGATTGTTCTGCTTATCCCATCCATACTAGTCACAAAGAATGCACTATTTCTGATTAAGCATTGTGGTCGAAAATGTTCCACTGTTCCAATGAAATGGGTATTTTTAAATGGTCATAAAAATTTCTTCAACCTCGAGACGCGTCAAGTCATCGAGGCTATCTATACATTGTATTAACGAACTGCTACAAGTTCTGCATATCACCGAGCTAGAAGACGATGATTACAATGGGCAGTGGCTGTATGACACTTGGGCTGTTCACAATAATTCTCAGGTTACTAGGGTGACTCTGGGGTTAGAATGTACAGCTTATTTGAGATCGACACTCCACCTTACCTGTTTCCTGTCTCTTTCGGGGTTCGTCGGCTGGAGAAGAAGAATAAGCAGTTATTAAATTACCATCATTCATGAAACTGCCTACACACCATCTTTTCTTGCAGTAATGCATACTTCACTAAATTATCAAAACAAAACTAACGTTCGTACCTACCTGTGCCTACAGTATGTATATCGTTCGGAGTAAGTAGTAGTTATCAACAGTCCAACGTGAATTACGACGCTGCAATATATCGCGCAGCCTCCATTTTTCGGACGTTCAGTTCTGTTCATTTTACCCGAACACACTATCAAGTAACCGCATTACAAGTATCGTTTGATCATCCTTCACTTACCGGTCATTAAAGGATTTAATTTATATAGTTCACTTTGCATCACGACACGTATCCAGTGAAAAACGAAAGAGGCTGTGGCTAAAAGCTCATTTGATAATCAACTGCCTTAAACTCACTGTAGTCTGTAGACTACTTCAGAACTTACCCTCAATCATATGAAATGCGCAGATACACTGTCTACCTCAAGATCATGGACAATATTTTATAATATATTTTCGAGACGAGAAATGCAATATTTGTTGTGTGTTTTGTTAACTCTGATTTTAGACGAGTAATTTTGATTCGGTTTACCCTGCAAAAGACTAAAATGAGTGTATTCAACGTTTTATTATTCACATAGCTGAAAATTAACTGGTTGGATATCGGATTGTTTACTGTCGGCAGACGATGAGAGGACAGTATTACCCAATGACAGAACTAACCACATTTGTTTTAGACGGACAGAAGAACACAACCGGTTTGGATGGAGAAGGGACTCCTTATGATACAACTGGCTCCTGCGTGAAGTTGGGTTACTGCGGATTATGGATTCCTTTAGTTTTTACGGTGAATTAAGACTACTCATGAGTAATCTAAAATATCGCCTAGGAGGTTTGATGAGGTCGGAGATTTCGACGTGTCTAGGAA
>LUCH01000169.1:261770-275148 GCA_013368495.1 Paragonimus heterotremus
CGATCGGGCAACCTGATCATTACTCACAAACAAAAGAGGTTGAGCGTTTATATTTTTTAATTTTTTTGTGCCTAACGTGAGGTCAATGGCGCAGTGGTTAACACGGTTGCCTCATGAACAGTTTGTCCGTGACGATAATATGCACTACTGACGAGCTCTAATAAGAGCGAAACTCGAGTCTAGTTCTTCTGCTGTTCAAAATGGGCCGACTGGAAAGTCTATGGGAATGCGACAGCTGCGATCAATTGTTGTTGATGTTCAACTTGAAATTAAGACTACGCTGTCTCCGTAATTAGTATCTCTTATCATACATCCTTATTCCAATGAAAACTAGATGCTTCAACACGACGAGTGTTAATCAATGGATGCCGTTAATGTGCACTAAGTTTGTGATCTACACAATGGGATCCAGAGGCCTGGTCTGTGCGAGGTCTAAAATTGAAAACAACAGAGGGATTTTGAAGATTGCTGACCGGAAAATTTTACGACTACTGATGAACTTCTGCATCAAATTGGAACTGATTGTTAAGATCTTGCAAGCTTGACATGGAATCCAGGCATTGTAAATAAACCTGATATTTGACGTATGCATGCGATACATAGAATACAACAGAACATTGCAGTCCATTTTAAAGATGGGTAGGTTTTCCTTTATTGCACATACTCATATTTTGTAGCAGTTAAAAGATGGCAATTTTTAAATTTTGTAAATTTTGCAACTTTGTGCGTTGAGTGGAACTAAGTCCTTTACCACTGTATATAAACGAGGTTTTTGGAAAATCCCGTAAACGTAAAGTATGAGACGTGGTGTATCGTCGCTATTTCAAATCGCTTTTTCCTTGAGCATTGCACTCTGGCAATCCTACTACTAGGATCGTAGCTAATGCAAAACGATCTCACTTGCCGTCTTGCAAACGTTGTCCGTAGAACTGCTAGTCCACCGACTTCACCTAAGTAGGTCCATTAAGCACCGGAATATTCAAAGACAACTCATCTGTCATGAATTTTGGCCATGTAAGCATATGCACATCCCGTTGTAATGTATGGATCTAATGTTACCCGTAATATCAACATCATCATCAGTGGGTCTTTACAACTTAATGCAGATGCATTAGTTGCACAAATTTACATTATGTATTAGTTCATGTTCACAACAGACGATTATTTCACGTGGTATCAATGAATGTCCACGTGGCATAATGTTCACTGTGCTTGTCAACATCACATCTCAAAAACGAGTTCTGGTTACTACCGTTAATCCTAGCGAAATAATCTTAATCCCGGCTTATGAAGACAAAAGCGGAAGCCATTACGTTCGCTTTCTCTTTTTAAAATGCAGACTATTGAGTCTTCCTTCATATCTGACAAAACTTTCGTACACTTTCCAGCAGCAAGACCCACATAACAAATGTAAAAACAAGTCCTCATCGGGCATTTGCATGAGTAAGTGTGGAAAATGAATAAGTTCCACGATTCGCAGATGGACGACGTACTATTATGCAATCGTTTCATTTGTATCGTTTCACCCAGCTTACATAAAACTGGACTATGACTATAAGCGATGATAATCGTGGATGATGTCTGCATGACTTTTCCACCAGGTCGTCGTAAGTTTGTTTGTGCATGCTGTATTTACATGAGACATGGGCTGGAATATGATAAGGTGTTAGGCGCGTCATCAAATCACGGTCAATGGAGCTTTCAGAATTATTTACCAAGTGTTCTACGTCCACTTCAATGCAAGAATGTTATCAACAGCATAAGGCCAACCAACTCTGTGGACCTCATCTGCGCATCAATACACTATCACATGCCGCTCACATGTTTAATGTAAACACAACACACCATGACCAGGTTAGACAGTTTCTTTATCGTTTTCTATTGCATATAAGAATATTCCAATTTTACATATAAGTCCAATAGATTCTTGTAAATATATGGGCCGGATGCGAACTATAATAAACGACTGCTTATAACCTGTTTACACTAGTTCGTCTTGCCAGCTGTTGGTGGGCTAGCCGAAAGGGATTAATAGATTTCTGCTTTCCGACTGGTTGATTGCGACATTGCCTAAATTTGTGTTTAACATGTCACATTAACTTTAGTCACGAACTGAGTGGCGGAAATCCAGTGGCAGCATTCTATCAAGGCACAAAACTACAACTATATTGTCATCTTGTTTCAAACCGGTTGAACTCTGTTACATCAGCTAATTTTCTCTTAACCTTGAACAAACCTCATCGTAATTATTGTTATTTTAGCCTTGATCACATGTGACTAGATTAACCATAACTGGGCCACCGTGCGCTCAGTATATGCTGTATAACGTTTGCTACATTGTTAGGCCCATCTGATCTTAAATGTTTGATAAACTGAAAGGTTTTTTCGAAGACGACGGTGACCGTTTTATCTTAAATAAGTTTCACTAATAAGACGGCATCAATAGTCGGCCGAAAGTCGGGTCATATGGCTACTCAAAGTGGTAATGGTCAGTTACAAATTGTTGAATAACCTTAGCGAATGCGTGTATACTCCACTAGACATTCAGGGAAAACATACGTGAACAGATGCAAACGAACATTCACTGTGTTCGGACAAGTTGTGAGAATCTCAGAAATGAACGGTTCACGGGTATTTGGGATGTCCATCACAACAATCCCAATTACCAGTGTCTGAAAAGCAGGGGTGTTGCAGACCTGTCTTGGACTGCTGAAGCATGATAAGAGCTGCCACGATGTATGATTGGGACAGCAGGAGGAGAATAATCCTATGGAACTCATTACTCAACTTGCTGTCAGTCGTCACGTTAGACATGGAAACAGTTTCAAAGAAACCTTCTGTGTCAAATGTATATCAACTATTTACAAGCTGAAATGGTTTGTAGGTACTGTTCACACAAGGTGTACTATTATGTGCTCAGTGCACAAAATACTTGGTTTAATTCAACAATACTGACAACGTGTTTCTCCCTGCAGTACCAGACACAGTGTCATCTATAGAACTGCTTCATGTATGATCCTGGGAGATGTGTTACTTGAATTGGTGCTATCTGAAACAAAATTGTCAAAATTGTCTATCGAACGGGAGTGCCTGTTTTTAGGCACAACACTGCGTTTGAACGGCATACATTTTGAAATCAGTCACCCATTCAAAATGCAGTGAAGAATAGACTCAGTAACTCGCATGCCTTCCCAACTACGTGTAATTAAAAACCAAATAACAAGGTTATTTCACTTTGATGTAATTTGCGATGTTTGTCAGACGACGTCACGTTTGTCACATTTCATAGACGTTCAAAAATTCTACGATTGCTTGGTACCATCTGATCGATATTTATGATAAACACACGCGTATCGATCGGCATGCCAGTATTGCAACAACTCATGCGTGTTTGTATATACATGCGCATTACGTACACCATGAGTTTGTGTCGTTTTGGAGAGGTAGTCGATTATGCTAACAGATGATGAGTCAGTTTCGGCATGATGTGGGAGGACTAGGGTGACAGACCAGCTATCATGCTCTGGAATTGTGTTCAATAAGCTGTTGGCACAAACCATAAGGTTGCTGTAGTAATCGACGTATACTGTAAGGTCATTCACCACCAAACATAAAAGGCTGAGCTGCGTTCGTCAGTGCACAAATTACCATTGTTTACTAAGGCAGATATCCCAGTTGTAGTTATCTGTTCATGGATTTTCACACTGAATATTCGTGATGTCTCTGGTTGAAATCAGGAGACTGATCCGCGCTAAATGCACTGCAGCTAACGGTTGCTGATTGATGCGGTATGTGGAGCAATGCATTATGAATACACTTTCACTAAGCAGATAAACACACTGCTGCAACAACACGTCTTCTAAAATCTATACTAAAGGGGCAAATCTACAAAAGAAATATGCTCCAATGGCCAGTACTGACGAAGGATAAACTCGAATCTGGTGCTTCTATTCGAGACAGGCTGGCTGAGTTTCCTAGATGAATAGGACAGCCGTGACCAGTTTCCGATGGCGTTCAACGTAACTCAACCATGCCCTCTACTGCTAATTAGCAATCAAAATAACGCTCAACAAATCCCATGATTCCTTTCATTTCAACTCGATGATGCGTAATTGTCGTGGAGTAACCGATGAGAGCTGGCAAGGTTGTTGCTATTTCTCCTATCTTGATGATTGGGCAGCCTGGCCAGATAAAACTCCACAATACAGCTTCAGACGAGCACAAGGAGATTTTGGTTAACACTGTTTTTGAAAACCCATACCTACTTGCAGCTGTCCTATTCCTACTGACCCCTGAACCAAACAACTCTGAACGACTGCACTACGCATACGATTAACTCGTATTAGACGTTGCCATACCGGGCAGTTAGATTGTGGCCACGCTTTCTCGAGACAACATTGATCACCACCGTATCAATGACATGACCGAATTAACATTGACAAGCAAACAATAGCAGTCACTCAAATTGCCCGATCGTTTTCAGAAGCGACACAGTAACTATAATATCAACTTCATTCAGTGGTCCCACGATTGAAACTGCTCTTCTTTTCTCTCAAGCACATGTGTTAGAGAGGTATCCCGTTATAATTCATAAGTGCCTAATGGCACATCGATCAACCAGGCTGCCTCGTGTGAGCGTGACGGGAGTTCTAGTTCTGGCCATGATCGTGACGAATTCTAACCAGAGCGGAGCTTGAGTCTTGTATCTTTCATTTTTGAGAGAAACCGGCAGAATATTATGTGGACGTGCGATCACTTCAAACAGTTGTGGGGAATAGCACATTAACGAACGATTCACCCAGTCCTATCTTGGTATCTGTTTGTATCAAAAAGAACAGTCTAATCATACATTATCTCTGACAGAATGTTAGATATTCTGACCAAAGTGTGGTGAATCAAACATTCGAACGAAGGTCTTCATTAACCTCACCCCTCTAAAATTGAATACAAAAGATTACACACCACACCACACCGATCATTTACGTTTACGTTGACTTTCTTCAGTCCTGGTTCCCATTTCTATTGTTCACATAGGTTTAGTGTACATCATAACTGTGTCATTGAAGACATCATACCACCTGTTTCCATGTCTTGTATAACCGTGTATAAAGGCAAGAGCGGCGTAGTTTCAGAAGTACCCCTCAACCACACTGGTTTTACAATTTATTCAGTGATATCATTCGATCAGATAAACGCGGCTGAACAAAATTACACATTCCAGTTTTAAAGGTATTATGTGTCTCTATACTAATTAGTGTCCCATGGTGACCCGAGATAATCTTTTTATGTGAGGAACTATCTACGAAAGCTCCTAACGACGGCCAATTGATCGGAGAAATTAGACTTTCAGTTATGTATATGCTGACTACAGCACCGTGTACGAAGACCTACCAGGCCATCATCCAACACAATACCACAGTTTACAGCGATGGAGTAATATCAAGCGCTAGGTCTCCCTCGACCGTCTTAATAACATGGGACCGGATGATTTGGACACTATCGTCACGCACGTGCAGGAATATAACTTACGCATTTGATATTAGCTCGGTGACTAACGTTTCAATAGTTAACTAGACACCAATTTGACGACGTGAGTCACATCTGACCAGTATTAGCGTAACAGTTATAACAGCGCAACGACCATCTGCACAAATGAATCGATAGCTGACGAGCAGGTCACCGATTACATCTACAATAAACTGATTGTAATATAAACTCCATATGTTATGATCATCGCTATTTAAATTATTTGAGTCAACATATCTTACCATGAAATACCTACACATGAAATATTTTTCCGTAATTTCAAGGCAAATTTGCATGGACATATAATGACAATTGATAAGGTCTGTTTGCCTTGGTCAACTTCCCATGATAATCATATACGCTGCAGTTACCAACAGGGGCGAACAACAAACTTTGTGTTCAGGACAGAAATATGCTATTATGTGAACGTGTGAACGGACTCAGTTTGATCATTCCGCGGACGGTATAAGGCCACGTGTTGGAGTGCACGACATCATCCACGTGAAAATTTTCTCAACGGTAGATGATTGCCACCCATCAAACAAAAAATGACTCTTTCCAGATTGAAATATTCCCGGTTCAACAATTGTCAGGAAATGTCGAAGGCGTGCTTGGAAATTTGGAGCCAATTTAAACACAGCGTCCAATACTACCGGCTGCACACCACAACTGTAGCAGTCTGTAACAATAAAAGACTAAGCCACATATATAGAAATCGACCACGTTATCTTGGGGATATATTTAAAGAGGCGCACAGTGACGTCATAAGTCCCTTTGATTAGGGAAACGAAACTTCAACAGTTTATCTAGGATGATGCAAATCAAGAAGACCACAATGTCAATCAATGATCTCGAGCGCAATGCCAAAAATATATCATGGAGTGTCTTTTGTCAGATAGTGTGTAATATCAATGAGGAACTAGGTGCTGAAAGATTGAAGGGATGACATATCATGGAAGACTTTTTCAGTAAAGCCCTCACCTGCAATGTTCAATCTGTATGAAATTGTTCCTGCCAGGCGTAGACAGATTTCCAGCGGAATTGCTTAAACTTTTTCCAACACTAATAGTATTGTCCATTTCTCTACTCGTTCCTTCACGGAGAGCACTATGTCTCATGCTATCAATCAGTTCAACAGAAGTGGTAATGAGACAATATTACATGAACTTTGGGCACAAATTAACAGAGAATAAAGGAGTATGCCATCAACTTACTGTTGCATACAATCATGAAACATGAACCGATTGCTCAAATTTGGGACTCGGACGTTTTGAATTGAATTTATTGGTCGCACGGGTCATGTGCTAGGCAGATGCAAAACTCATGGGATCAGCCTTGAGTTATCACAGAAATGCGCTTTTTTTAATTAGTTGCATGGATTTTTTTGATTAACGGGTAAGCGCTGTTGCGAAACTTTGATTAAAACGCGTCGACTTTGTTCTACTTAATTATATTACAATTAGAATGTGTGATTTTTACCTGTGTTTCGAAAAATTATAAATCATTACGGAGTTCTAAACGACAAGAGATTTACGCTTATGCCAAGAGTCATTTTGAACTTCAATCACAGTGTTTTGCCGTTTGTAACATATTTCCTATACTCTTTCCGAATTTGCGTAAATCATTCATATCGTCTGTGCTGTTACACAGAAATTATTCTAAACAAATATCCCACTGTTATCTTGAGACCTATTTTCCTGTTATTCCGTAGGATAATGTTTACAACCGCCCCTTATTGCTGTAAATGGTATTAATTGGGGAAGTGACATATTATCTGTTATTTTCAATTGTTATATATGTATTGCATATCAATATCATGTGATAGGACACTCTACCATAAAGTCATGATCAATCAGTTCGTTATCCACTGATCCATTGTATCCCAGCGCTACATATATTTTACTCAGATCTCTTAGTATTGTAAACGTATTGATTATTTATTTTGGTTCAGTTTTAACATCAGTAACACTTCTTAGTTCACGTATCGAGTGATCAGCTCATAAGTCGCTTCAATATCATTTCACGTCCACTCCTTATCAGTCAGTACATTCCGAGATCCATCCATCAACAATAATCTAATATCTGTACTGTGATATGATAATTGAAAGATAGCTATTTAGTAGAACATCTGAAATTTCCACAACCCTGTCCTTCTATGACACTCACCAGTGAATCCCTATATTGCAAACTAGCTGATTATTTGACAACCGCTAACGAAACGATGGTCCGTGACAATGTAAATGCTACTGTTTCACATTTTCACTTAATATCGTAGAGAATTCAACACACGTTCAGGCCTTCATAACCCTTAAGTAGCATATGTCCAAAATCCCATAAGCCATCTGCTATCACTACACACGGCCTTCGTGTGACGGTGTTTACCGTACAGCACCAAATTCACCTGCCGTCGTGGCATACCGTAACACAAACGTCAAGAATACCTGGGGGAATAAAACTCAGTTCCGTCTTCTTACCACCGAGTGTCTTGGTCAAAGATAAAATATGTTACCTTATTTCTTTTGGCAAAGGGCATTTACACACCTAGGTCTTTGCTGATCAACCATCTACAACCGTAAGATAAATCGATCAGCGACAAACATTCGGTAGAATGGTAACTTCTGAGATTACTTCGAAGACTAAACTTGCAGTCGCGTTTACCTAAGGTAATCGTGATGGCCACTGCTCCAAGCTTTTCCTGCTGAGTGTCCCCCGGAATATAATATTTACAATGTAACACGCTTCACGTCCCAGGCTCCCTGAGACACATGAGACAATGAATGTATTTTAAAGTAGTGTGTAGTTACCAGTAACTACTGAGGTTAATTGAAGAAGGAGACTTTCGAACAATTGTGGCTTTTGTTTTTACTAATGCATTGTATGTACACTAAGCACTGATATGGTCATCAAGATATTTCCCATAGTTGATCTAAAAATAAACCCTTGACTAAACGGGAATCAATTCCAAGTGCTCCAGACCTTGAAATTTACTCCATGATAATTATACACTGCTGCAAAACTAACACATTTATTTGTTGGACTCAACTCTCAGTACAGTTGGGTTCAGGTTTATGCAGTTTATTTATGGCAGTAACTTGAAGTAACAAGTAGCTTACATTTCCTTACTAAGACTAGTGTCACATTACAGTAATTTTCACGACATCCCATAAATTAGGTAAATCCCGTCAGTTCTAGCTAAATACCGAGGACGAAATTTTAGCCAAATCGTGTGTGCTAGTTATAGCTGAGGTTCGAAAATATATATTTTGGTTGAAGTCGAGAAGCTCTAGAAAATTTTCACTGTTTGCATTATCGAAATTCCATCAGGACAACCTCGCGATAGTTTCATTTGTTTTGCTTACTTACATCATTGAAGTAGTTTGACGATTGATGGTTCCCGTTGAGTGAGTCGCATATTGTCACATTGCGGTGGAATAATTAACATTCTGGAATGAGCTTCTGTCGCCCTAGTACATGAATGCACGCAGTAGTAGACAGTCTGACGCGACAGTCCAACTACCGATGTCTCGTGGGAACATTTGTACATGTCAGCACAAATACTCAAAAGTATTACACAATTCGCATCTAAGTATTTCTTAATCAGAAATTACTGTGCGTGTTGGAAGCAGATTTTTGGTGGACGTTCTCTAGGTCGAACTGAATAGGTTCCAGCGTAGCCAGTTTTTCCGAGTGAATAGAAGTTGGGTCAGGCTGTCCAAAAGGAACCGGAAAACGTGAAGTCAAGAATGAGTATTGAGAGGAAACGGGACGACGTATGCGGCCATCAGGTAGCCAGTGCGTTAATCTATAATGCTCCTCATTAAACTCCGCTTCACGGTGTTGTTTACATATTAACACTTTCGGCACACTCCTCTAAATCTGACGTAGTCCATCAAGATTGCCCGGAGCGTATAGTGTCGTTCATTAACGCTATTGACGGCCAGTAACATATTGCCATAAGCCAAAATTTGAACAACTGCATGGAGTTTCAAATGACGCGCTGTTCGATAGAATGCCAATCCCCCATAGTAAGACCGAGTCGTGCAACCACTTTGGGTCTGTTAGTGTGTGATAATGGTTGACAGCACCAAGTGAGAGTTGTTTAACACAGTGAATCCATATTTCGTTAATGTTATTTTAGAATCAAAATGCTTTTACTTGAAGGCCTCATCCAAGGGATCGCGTCAAACGCAGAATGTGAGATCTCTGTTCTTTCTATTCTACTTCCTTGGTTGATCTTTCAAGAACAGCAAAATCCAACATCACGGAAATCTCGTGCTTGCAATGGAAAATTCCCACACTCTGTATAAAGTTGAATAAAAAAAGACAGGGAACTGATATTTGATGTATTCTCCAGGCAAGTTTCGTTGTCTTAAACAGCACACACAACAGATTGCTTATTGATCGTCGGGAGTGGATAAATGAAGTGACGAAAGACTGCAAATTCAGATACCAACTTGCTGGTATTAATGTAGAACCATCAGCTATAAAATCGGTGTTAAACGGAAAAACAACATTCACTTGAACTGTCGTAGAACAAAAGCCTCAGTAAAGTCCAGTATTTGGTCGTGGACCACTGAACGTTGATTGCCTGATCAAGTTGGTGCTGCATCATCAGGATTCGATGCACAACGAACGATACCAACTCGCTGATTTTGTATGCGAATATGGCGTAGTACATTTTTATGGCTTGTTTTTCGATCTACTTCTGGACTTTTTGCGTGATCCATGCTTCGTCCCGCTTTTGTCACATGTTCCGTACCGGTATCGATACCTGAACCGAGCAATGGCTAGAACGCACAAAATGTCGGAAACAAACAGAGTTGAAGCGTTATCCAACAAATAAAAGTTTATAGTTCCACGATGAAACTAAGTAGGTGGCTCTAAACTGCTAGACACACATCGCCACCCGTACAGTTAGAACGAAAGAAGGCGAGATTTTCGAAGACCGTCCCTTATTACAGTTTGATGTTTAACGTTGTTCCTGAATGGTACCCCTGTAACGAATGCGTCTTGCGTCTTGAAATATAGTAGAGTTCGTAAATCCCGCCTAGGGGAAATTTGTGGAGAATGACTAAACAATCAATGAATAAATAATCATCTTGAATATGCGTTAATCTGAGCAAGTCAGAAAATAACTTTTTGGCAGAAAACAGTATTTTTCTTAGCGGAGGACTGCAGAAAATTCGCAAGCCGTTTACCTGTAGGTAATGCACTGCTGCATTTAGTTAGCGTTTCCTCCGCGCAGCTAACCAAAATAAATAGGCACATTTTATTTGTCATATCCGGAACATTATTGCTGATTTGAAACCAAAGCATTCAACTAAACAATAACGACAAGTTTTCGAAAAATGCTGTACTTGCACTAAGGATCAAAATACGGAAATTTCTCTGGCACCCAATTCCAAAACAGTTTCAATGAAAGTTGACTGCGGTTAAAAAATATTGGTTCTGTGATATCAATTTCATTTGATTTCATGCAAGGCTTATTAATACACTGAGAAACAGTGATGGGTTGTATTATAAAGTGAACCAATAAGTCCAATCTTCATATTAAATCGGTACAGCACATTTCTGTTGTCGAATTTCCCCATACGGTTCGTCGCATATCTCTGTTCGAGTTTATTGACGGTGAATCCTGAATACCACCTTGTTCGTTCGTTTAATTCAGCAGATCTGTAGTTAATTCTACACAATCACACAGAGACCCACAAAATGAAAGCCGTAGCATAGGGGAACAAACGAATGGATGCGTCTCTAAGCATGGAATGTTTAGGTAATCAAAAATTAGAGCATGAGAATGAGCTCAGCTATATATCATAATGACTGCAACTCAGTGGCCTCGCGTGACATGAATATTGAGGTCTAAATTCTAGACACGAGATTGCAATATCTGTTGACCGCTTAGAATAAGGGTGACCTATCCAGTTACCATCAGACACACAGCTGGATTCCTGCCGCTCCTGTTGAAACTGATCACCGCTGGAGGTTGCCTGATGTTGTTATACACTGCTATTCAAATGGATCGTATTTCGGATTTCAGTCCATTCAACCAAATCGAACGTGTTATTTGGATGCAACCGTCATTTACGTCCATTATTCGCTGTTATCTCAATATACGTACCAATCAACGGCCTAACATAGAACAGTAACTCATAGAAACAAATACTCATTTTTTATGGTCTACTGCATTCCCAGCGTACAGTGTGAACATCCTGTATGAACACAACGATGTAGCAGACGCCAGCCTGTTTGTCTATCCGCTAACCGTATCCAGTGGGAACCATTTTGTATGCAGATGTAGATCGAATATGCTTGCATTTCATACGATCTGCAATTTCATCAAAATGTTTTATATTGACTACACGGGTTGAATTCTGCATTCTGGATTCAATACTCTAACAAGATCATGTCGTGTCAGTCACCCCATTTATCATCCATTTCGCCACATTCGGGATAGTAATATCAGGTTACATAAATTTTTAAGCTTCAACACTGAAGTCTGCTTGAAATACAATCATTCAAAAAGCGTTAAACGCTAGTACGCTAATGGATCGATTTACAGTGGAAAACTTGTGAACGATTGTCGTATTTAATCTGTATGCTTGTTGGTGAGGTGCAAGACATAAAACCGCAACGCTCAATTTATTCCCATCTCATTTCTAAATCAATCAGTTATTCGAACACGGGTTATTAATAGTCTATTTCAGTAGATTCAGTAGGTTCATCGTCATGTTTTAAATAACAGCATAAGCCAACCAAAATGGATGTGTATGATAAGTATTGCCAGAGAAAAACAGTAATTGCGCATGCTTAGTGCGCAAATATATTCATGTTTAACCCCAATTCAGTTGGAAAGACACCAGGACCTGACATGTATTTCAACATAATTATAAAATGTTGTGGAATGATCAGAGGATTCCGGTGTCAAAATAATCACGACTGAGACAGTTCTGTATTTCTCGCACGTTTTCAGTAAACAATGTAATGTGTATAAAACTAAAGGAAACTGATTTGAAACTACGTTTCATTTTGAAGACGTATACTCTACGCTTTACTGATTGACTGAAATAATTGGACGACTGTCGAAATCCTAGACACTAACTTTTAAAGGAAAAGGGCATATTGAAAATTAACAAACCTTTAGTTACGTTTATGTGAACGCATGAGAATACATTGCAATAATGGCAGTAAGCTACAGCACTACGGGTTCTCTTGAAAATATCCCCATGTATTCTGCATTCGGGTCGAGATATCCACACCTACACTCGTATGTGTTTGCTATGTCTCCCTAGTTGGAAGCAAATGCTAGTCAACAATAAAACCATTCCGACATTAGAGCCAGACCGCTGTGAATACCGCTCCAAATGAGAACACCAAAACGACACATTCATTGATAAAACGCGTGACGAATCAAGTGATTCACAGACTGTCCCACAGCATGGATATTTATTTTCAGAGGAGCCCATTTAAATAGATTATAAGGTACGCTTATATGAAGGACACATCACATGACATATACCTGCATAAAAAATAAATAGTGAGACATGCAAAGTTCGCTCCGCATTTTCTAGAAAACCTATAACTAGGCATTCTGTTGTCTATGTTTAGTGACAGCCTAACCAGAATTTCTCATCTGGGTTAAAACAGTTGAATTCAGTTCAGTGCATCCAGCACCGTTTCAATCGTTGAAAGTATGTTATAGATTCAACGTGCTACAAATTATAACCTTAGAATAGACTGCAACATTTCCTCTGATCGAAAATCACAGTGAGTATCATACTCAAATTTGGCCTAAATTAGAGTCGACCGTCAAATTATACTCCAGAATAGGTTGGAAGTACCGATTGACCAA
>LUCH01000169.1:287302-310847 GCA_013368495.1 Paragonimus heterotremus
AATGTTAAGTTTCACCAGAGTTGCATTCAAATACACAGACGTGTCAATAAGATTCAACCAGATAATAGTTTCTTGTATTTGCAAGTTTGATTATTTGGAAAGTACCATGGAATCATTGAACATGAAGTATAATAAACCACTGTTCTCAATAAAATCACACCAGACTGCTACAGTGTTACACATCATAATGAACATATTCTCACATAAAGCCTGGTACTGGTCACAGTTCACATTACCTCGAGTTTTTATGTGACAGTCAGTTGGGAGTTAACTGCCTACGTACCGGTGGTCAACTAACTCCCCACTTATTTGAAGCCGTTAAACGAATCTTCTAAGCACGTACATAATTGGGTCACATAATCCAACGGCGATCTCGTCGACAGTGGTCAAAACTCTCTCGCGAACACATTTGGACCAATACGGTGAAATTCTGTAGATGGCAGCGAACGATCGATCTTTGTTAGAATGATGATTGCCGGCACTCGTGATTGGCTTACTCTCACCTGCATCGATCCATTAGGGGTAATAACCTCTGATTTCTGAGAGGAAACGCCCAGTCGTGCCACCCAGATTTCAGGAAGCCAATAGTGAGGTGGTATGAATTATGAACAATACCACGCCTTGCATGTGATTGGTTCATGACCGGCGAGGCAAGCTAATGAGACTTTAACAAAAGGCTTGTTTTCTACAAGTAAATTTCAGTACTATATGAAAATAACCAAATGATATTTTAACGGATTTGCTATGTGGATTAAATAACAATAAATTAGACTATTGGATGTTCGGTAACGTCGTTTCAGGAAGCATACAAAGCATTGAGATTTGATTTAGATTCGAAATACATATATATATATACATACAGTCGAAGGAGTTAAACACCTATTGATTACAAACACGCAGTTATCGGTATATTTCAGAGCGTATATTCTGGAACTGCATATTTTAAGTGTAGTTATTTTATTTGGCGATGTGCAAAACTAAACGCCGGGATTAGTTTTAAATACTTGGACGTTTGCAATTACACTGAGTAAAACGTGGTCAGAAAGTAATACGCACGTTGGTGACCTGATATTGAGAACATTGTTTCCGTTCAAAGCTGACATAGATAAAGGTATGCTGAATGCTAATTTTCATAACCTTAATTCAGTTAGCCCTAGTAATTCATTCAGATCGAGTTAAGAGAACAACGTTGATTGATTTGGTATGAATCATATGAGAGTAGACTTACATTATCGAAGCTCATTGAAATCTGAGGTGCAGTAGTGAATTATCAACTCGATGATACTGATCTTTTGCACTGCCGTAGTGACTGGAGGTGAACGCATGCAGAGAGGAAGAGATAAGACATTGTGCCTTTACAATAACCTCCGACAAATCACTTCGAACTGCATGTCCCCACTGAAAAGAAAATTGAACAATCCAGAAAACATCAGAATACATTTGGAGGCTACGCACAGCAACAGGATCTAACTCGTGAGAAATGCATTTGTTCATCTATCGTAAAATACAACTGTCCCATACAAGTACAAACACACTTCACGTTTTCAATTACGGACTGTATATATTTACCAAACTCAGGATACATGTACTCAGATTTATAACTGTTGGGTATCGTGAGTACTTCAACCTCCATGTTGGTCAACGTCGTAAGGTATTTGAATACTATTCGCCGTTTCATAAAATTGTGTATAAGTGAATTACTTAAATCGTATCCATTCAGTGAACATACACAATGCACTCCAATGCTTTGTTCCATTTCTGTAACCAAACACAGAATCATTTGAATAGGCGATGTTTGGTCTTATCGACGTCCGAGTTGGTAGCTGAATTTCAATAACATGTATAGCAGACCTCGTCTGGGATCAATAGTTTAATCACTGAGCCATGACAGATAATCATGTAGAGGTGAGGCTGCGATTTACAATCCGTGTGAGTTAAGAAGTGCATACGCCTATTAATGGTAGTTCCAGACAGGAAGTTGTCATGTAACATAGTTGATCTCAATGGGTTGTTGGGTGCAATTCTAACGAATTTAGCCACATCACAATATGTGCCTCCCAAATGAACTCAAATCAATGCTTACTAGACAGTTTACTTTTCTCCTCACAGGGTGATGTTGTTTGAGGTGATCTGTCGTAAGTTGTTGTGGAAGCACAGTGTCTTATCGCATTTTCTCTGCGTGAGTCCACCTTTAGTCAACACGGCAATCCGATGGATCGGTGTGTACAGTATCATCGAGTTGATAATTCACTAATGCATATACGACGCCAGTTGGTGTTCATAACATGAGTCTGCTCTCGTGAAATTCATAACGCACCAATCAACGCTGTCCTTTTACTTTGACATGATTGGTCCACGAGTAACGAAGCAAAGTGGATTGGACGGAAATTATCATTCAGCATGCATGTGTCTATCCTTTCTCAACAGAAGCAATCTTCTCAATGTCGGCTCCTTACCGCACTCCTACTGTTTAGTTAAATTGTAACGAGCACATTAATATTTCACCGCGTAGAAAACAAATACATCATATTTCGCTTCAATCATTTTAATTCTAATCCACCAAAAGTGTGATATCCAGTGTCACGGTTTTAACTCTTCAATATTGCATGAACTGTGCTTGCAGTTCTGAATGGTTTGACCCTTGGAATCTGGTAAAATGTTTAATGTGTTTTATTACACTTTCTAAATCAGCTTTTAATATTGTGAACATCACCGATTGTGTTTGACATTGTATGTCCTCTGGCGCGTGTCGGAAAGGAGCCACAGATTCGAGTTCCACAATCACTACAGCTCATCAGTAAAGCATTACACTGCATGACGAAAACGTATTTTCTAGAAGTGTCTCTAGACTATGGCCATTACGTAACAGTATTTTGCACAAGGGCATTTTGAATCTCCATTGATTGTAACTTGCAGGTTTACAATAACACAATGTTATACGGACACATTTATCGACCTGTCGTTCATGGATATCATTCGCAGTTAGTAGTTAGAGAGTTTGATTTTTGAACTTGACGTTGGTCGGACATACCCAGCCCTAGCTATCCGAAACTTTATTTGCTTTCAGACATGGAATGAAACTTTGGAATATTACACGTGTTCATTCTATCGTCGTTTCCTAAAATAATTCAAAATTTTCCGGATAAATCAATTTTTGTAGGAAGACAAAAATAGATCAGATATCTTGCATCATTCATCAATACATTAAATCTCTGAACTTCTGACAACGATTAATGTGCGGATGGATGCAGTCAACTGAATTCATTTGCCCCAACTCACCTGGGAAGTCCTGCTTAAGTTGGAACAACAGAATGCCCATTTATGTGTTTCATGAAAAATCGGAACAAATTTCACTTGGGTCTAATTATTCGTGTACTATCCATATATTTGTCATGTTTTATGTAGTTACTTTAAGCATACACTAAGAACTATTTGAATAGGCCCCTCTGCAAAACAAACTTCATACTGTGGGTCAGTCCTGTGAATCACCCTAATTTGAAATATATTTTGTCAATAATTGTGTCGTTTTGTTTTTGCCATGTGAAGCGTTATTGATAACGTTCTGACACTGATGTGAAATTTGTTTTATTGTTAACTATCGTTTGCTTCCTACTAGTGAGATATAGCAGGCACAACTGAGTATAGGTGTGGATATCTGGAGTGGAATACATTATCCTTGCGGATAGTACTAGTTATGGTCTATCGGCATTATTCAAGTGCATTCGCATGTGTTCACATAAACGTGACCAACGCAAAAATGCTAATTTTCAGTTCTCACAATTCCAAACTTTACAGTTTTCCTCTGTAAATTGCTCCGTTAGCGTAATCGTGTTTCACTCCACTTGCAAAACTATATTTCCATAACATTTTTGTGTCGAAGCGGAAAAATTACGTCACCCGATATGAATAACATGAAGGTGGCGAAACTGACGATATGTAGTGGTAATTGACACGGCATGAGCTTGTTATCATACTGAATATAGTTTGTCCAACTGAACGCGTACACTCAACATAGACCACTTTGTCGAAATCGCAGAAGGTAGAAATTCAAACAGTTCACGAAATTTGTGTCCGTTTTGACTGTAAGAATGATTTTTCTCAAAATGAGTGTTATCAGTTGATTATATATTCAAACGCTTACCTCCAAACTGGCGTGATTATAGTTCAGTTTGGTCAAATCTTAATATAACCTGATAGGTGATTGTTAACATGAGAATAGCCCATAGATATCAGTCGATACCTTTCTTTTTTTGAAATGTCATTTGATGAGTACACTATTTGGACATATTCCAAATTACTTCACTGTTTTGTTTAATACGCAATCCATATGTTTACCCTCAACACACTGTAAGATATGTTGTCAAGTGTAACAAAATATGTCAGTGTAACGTCCGGATGGGAAAGAGGTACTGCCATCGTGTTTCGTCGATTGCTGAATCCAAGATGAAAAGATTCTCGCGATCGTTTGTGTTATGTAATCAGGGATGGACTGATAATACGTTTTCATATTTAATCATGCTATATACAAAATATGGTCAGTCAACCACGTACCAGTTCAGTAATGATCAGCTTTCGTCAAACACAAATTTAACTGAGTATTTGACTGTCCACGTAGTGGAATGTTTGATGATCAGATCAAGTAATATAACCATGGTGGTGGCTATAATTGTTGTTTAAATTTGTAACGTAATTGTTCTGTAGTATTATTGGTTGACACAACTCCATCACTGGTATACGGTCTGGACTCCATGGTCGATGTGACTGTCATCTTTTCCGCGTTGCACCAATGAGGATTTCTTCTACGTCTTAGTATATGTTTTATCATGCCTGTCTATCATTTTGTAAATGGTATTATTTATTCAGTTTTACTGCTCCTGAGCTTCCGAAGAACACCACAAACAGGTTCACACATATGTGTTGTGATTAAGCATACATCAACAAGACAGAAGTCAGAACCCCACTAATGCTGTGTTTTCATCATCATCCGTGAGTGGTTGCAATGTAATTTGGAATCGGATATTAGTGTTATTGAATTCCAATTTCTCATTCAACTTTATTCTACTCACACATTCACAGTAGCATGCTATTATCTCCGAATTTGACATGACTCGTCTGCTTACAGCACTCGACCTCACACAATTGTTGCGTCTACATTTATCTTATTTTTATAAAACTATGTTGAGCGTTACCATTTTAACTGTATCCTTATTTATTACCTATATTTCGACTCATATCACAGTGTACGACATTTGTTTAGGTGAGTAACCGTACGGCACTACACACTTTCCCGCTTGAACTAACTACACGATTTATCACGTGTTTCCGCTGATCTGTTCTATGGGTATGTAAGAACCGTCATAAGTTACTGTATATTTGAATCGTTCATTATTGAATTTGTAGAACCATGCTTGACATCATTATATGTGTATTTACGTGTAGTCTTCTGCCCACTGCCCAATTTAGGATATATAGATCCACATCCAACCTAGACTTTGTGTATGAATTGGCTACTAGAACGCATAATATGAATCTTCCGGTCATTTAACATAGCTTATGAAATGAATCTAAGTAAAACTTCTTGCTAATTGCCAAAGTGTGGTTGTAGTTTTCTAAGTAATATTTCGGGATTTTATTTGTTACCGAGTGAACACTACCCACGCTTAATGCCAGTCTGTGTATTCATACAAGCCCAATGACTGACCAATATCTAAAGGCTGTATTAGACCTACGTTTATGGTAGCTCAGTATCAGTGAAAATCCATTTATGTAACAGAAGTCCAGCTGCAGCCGTTCAGGCGAAGTCGTCTCAGCAAGGAGACAATCAAGTGCTTAAATACAAACTGGTGTAATAAACAGTTTGCTTAGTCAATTAGTACGTTCGACCCTCTCTAGAATATGTTCCAGTGATAAGCGAAACTTCAGTCTAGCACTTACTGATGTGTTCTAACTTCTAGCTTGTTGAATGTCTAGAATTCTGTCAATGATTGTAGCTCTGCTGAATGAACTTGATTGAAGTCAATTGCTGGCTTCTGGTACATTGTTGGTGTTATTACTTTCTGGTAGGTCGTTGATTGGTACATACATGGACATACCGGAGACTGCTGGCTGTTGGCGATGGTTGTACGCGAATAACGCTTCCCATTTGGCTCAGTGGACTGTAATCTGAAATACGATCAAT
Organism: Paragonimus heterotremus; assembly: GCA_013368495.1. Classification (NCBI taxonomy): domain Eukaryota; kingdom Metazoa; phylum Platyhelminthes; class Trematoda; order Plagiorchiida; family Troglotrematidae; genus Paragonimus; species Paragonimus heterotremus. The sequence goes on from LUCH01000169.1 coordinate 293,481, forward strand.
TTGCAGTACATTCATTTATATCTGAATAGCATTGTACAACAACATCAGGTAACCTCCAGTAACGATCAGTTCCAACAGGAGCGGCAGAATTCCAGCTGTGTGTCTCATGACAACCAGAGAGATCATTCCTATACTCAGCATTCAACATATATTTCAGTTCCGTGTCTTAAAGTTCTAAACTCCCCTCAATGATTCAAACACAGCTTGAAAGGTGTAACCGAATTCAGCTGCCTCAACCCAGATGAGAAATATCGATCCAGTGGTTATCAATGGGGGTAGAATCGGCGCAATTACACTCGTCAATCTAAAAAAATGGTTCAACAAGGTGAACATCATTCACACGCGTTTGTGATAGAGATTTTGTGTACAATTGTGCTCTCAAGACTATCTGGAGGTGATTGCATTATGTTTAACACGTTCGGCTGAAGAATGAAAAAACTAGATTCAGATTGCGATTAGGACGATGATAGTATTTTCTTGGGAATGCCGCTTACGTCAGATTTACGTCAAAAATATAATTGACGCGAGGGTCACCGTGTGATAACCCGACAGGCCAAATACTAATAAGAAGTATTTCGACCCTTCGAAACCTTGATATTCTCAACTACGTCAATGACTGGTCTCCAATGCTGAGGTGGATAACGGCTTTTCTAGATAGAGTGAAACCAACCAAGAAATGGATGGTTAAGCTTCATCAAACGGGAACCGGTTGAAATAGTAATATTATTGATAATATTATATCAGAAACATTTGATGACACTTAGATCGCACTTTATCAAGAACGTCTAATTTATAATGCTTCTTGACGTTCAACCAGAAACCGGCAGTCCAGGACTGGTTTCGTACTTGCTTAGGTTCACCAGGTAGAGGTAGTCTGTTTGGCATATGTGTCCAGCCACCCATCAGGTTGCAGGTAGGAGGTGGTCTACTCAGTCCGCAATTCTGCAAGCATCACCTGTGACGGGGCAGTTAGTGTAACTGACTCATCTTGAACTGTCATTTTGCACTGGCTGAAGCCTTAATAACTGGAAATGGAGATTTCGATACTTTTTCATACTCAACCTCTAATCGATACTCCACGACCGGTCATTTCCTCATGAGGGTTTCTAAGATAGGAATAATCAGGCATCCAAATAGATGGTTTTGTAAATAACCATTCACAGCCTAAACGAGAAACTCTCGGTGTAAAACCTAGTCACTAAACTACGAAGATATTGCGGATGACCTACCAGCAAGCTAAAAAATCAAACTGTTCTCTTAGCGGAGAGGGGACAGCAATCTGGATTAATAAGGACTATGCACAACTAACGCTTTTCACTTGACACAATAGTAGTGACGCGAACTATTATCCACTTGTTATACTCGTTCATATCTGAATGACATCACATCACGGTGGCAACAGTAGTTTTATGCGTTGTGGATTTTATAATTTGCGTCTATAACACAGTGTCGGTCTTACTACGATTCAGTCAACATTGGACAAAACTCAACAACAAACACTGTCCAGAGGAACGATACAATCTAAACTGAGTGATTAATGAAAATGAGAAAGCGCAATTCTATTCTCCGCAAGCAGCCGATATTTCGATTTCATGTCTAAAATTTGCACATTAACATTAATGTTATTCCATGCTGTGAAATTGTTTTTATTATTGTCAGTGGTTGGGCTCATTCCCATGTCTCCTTCTGATTGCTTGAACTTACTGTACGAGCAATCACGCACTTCTGTCTGTTTATAGGTCACAGTTTTCGCTGTGTGAGTCTCTATGTTGATCTGCAGAGTTAGTTGCATAATTCGTAAGTCAACTGACCGAATATTATAGGATTCAGAATTCATCCGATAACGAGGCTTATCATATGGACGAAGTACAAACAAGGAATTAGTCTGCAGTGTATGGAAAATTTACGAGGAAAAGGAATGTATCACGTTTGTAGAAGACGACAATGATATCTGTGGGTTTGTTTAGCGCCACAGTCTATTGCTGTTTGTCAGTGCAAAGGATAAATCATACGAATCAAGAAACATTCTGCAGAACCGAATGAAACAAATAAAACGGAATCAATATTTCTCAAAGGGTGAAAACATTCACAAAACAGTCGACACAATGAATTGGTTTTATTGGATTTAAATGGGGCATTTCTGTAGGATACTATGTAACTGTTTGAAGCTTCCCCCCACAAACACATTCGGTTTTCAAAACCATGATGTCATTCACTATTCAATAGCTACGGCTATAAATGTGCAATGCTGTTCTGCAGTGGAGGTATCAAAAATGAGCCTAGTTCGCTTAGATGCGACAGATACACATGATGAATCAGCCAGTGTGCCAGTCATCCTGGATAAACCTTACAGTTAAAATATTTTCCGCATTACTGATCGCTATTACTAAATGTGGAGAAAGGCAGTGATATCAACAAAACGTAAAAATCGATTGAAACATTTGTCAAAACTTAGCGGTGAATAAGGTCATAGAGGGTCTAACCTTTTCGATACAAACTGGAAAACACTGTGAACAAAATGGATAAGTTGATATTGCAAGGTTTGTGTGAAAACAAACTTCTGTGCAATTTTGTAAATGTGGGAAACATTATTTCTTATCATTATGAAATTGCAAACTTGGCAGTAAGTAGAGACAGAAGGTCAAACAGTATGATAGTTTCAACGTACCAAGTAATCCCTATGAGTTCATCCGAAGCAAAGGGAAGTTGGCTAACTGCCTGTTTCCAGTTATTCATCGTCGTGCCAGTTACATAACATTCGACATCATCATGCTCGTCAGGCGTGCAAAATCAAGAATAATTAGTCATAGAACTACGTTGAACGGTTCTGAGTTAGAGAGCAGTTATATTACTACATTGAACTACGGAGGTATTAACTGAGTAACGAGAGGTCATGACAAACGTACAGCCTGATCAGATTCCTTCTGGGCGCAAAGCTGAGGTTGGCACAATCGAAATCCTATCGCTTTAATGGTCACAACTATATAAAGGGTGGAGTCTTTCGAAATGAGAGCCGGGCAGCCGGTGAATGGGCTGGAAAACCACATGATGGGAATTGGTGCCCTGAGTTCACTGGGTGCAGCATCATTGCACTGACATTTGACTTCGAGCTCGCCATAGTCAACCAGTTGGACTTGATATTCACATATTCTCTGAGGCAAACACCTTTTTGCTCAATTGACGTAACTCCCTTCACAGAATCTGGGGAAAAGCTGAATACAAAATTAGGTAAGACATCTAGGCAACATATACTTTAATATTACGCATGCTACCGGGCTGGAAGTAAGCCAGAGCTGCAGTTGTCTCGCATTGATTTTTCATTTGCGTTATTTACCTTACGAGTCATCAGTTCAGGCAACACCTTGTAATTGTAGTTTGACATTCTTGAAACCAACTTCATTCTTACAGACTGGAGTTTAGCATTCTCTGCTGTCAGTTACATGTGCCTCTGCATACAGATTTTGGGACAGATTTTCTATGTGAACTTCCGCTTCATTCATGTTACCCGTGCATATTTCCATAACTCTGCATGCCAAACCACGAGAAATAGTATGTCTACCGACTCAGTCCGCCAAAGGAGAGAGTTTCTGACTTGCTTAATGTGACGTATACTCAGGATAACAATTCAGAACTTTCGATGAACTGTCGTTCTTCAGATATTTCATCCTAGAAAATTACACCAAACTTCTAGCGTCATTCAAGAAATTACGTTAATTAGAAGTTGGAATCTTGGAGAGGGAATTGGATCAACAGCTATAGTTGCGCACTACAAAGACCAGCCATGTCATACAAGATTCCAGTTACGGACATTCATCGTACATCCATTGGTTACTCATGATCGCTCGACTACGTGTGATAATCCCTGAAGCTTTCATAACAAACATTGCAGAATAGTAAGTTGAACTGCGTTTCCACAGGTAGTTTCTCGCTAATATACATCTCAGAGGAGAAATTCAACTGAATGCACAGGGTTTGCTGGCTCACGGGTATTCCGTTCATACAGTTATTTAATGCACGATGATAACTGAAGACAGCACTGACTTACCGTTTATAGTGACATGGACAAGGAGAATGATAGACAGTTCTTTTCAGGACTGTCTATCGCAAGAGTACTCCAGTGGGTTAATATCCACATGTTGATTGTTTTGTGCAATAATCGTAGGAGAAAGTTTAGTTTGTAATCATTTCGATAGCGATAGATGTGTATATAACAAGGATACCATTCTAGGGAAGTTAGATTTGTTGAAAAATCTGGTACTACTGGACGGTTATTCCACGCCGTATATTTAAAGGAATTTAAGGGGCTCTGAACATCGGAAAAATAAGAAACCTTTCTCAAAATGCTTGCAATCCGTTGCTGTTGTACAGTTGACGATGTGTGTCAAACAGTTTAGTGTACTCTGGATGGTTTCATCGTGAGGCCTTACAATTCTCTCTTCTTGTGTGCAGCAGCCTTGTGTGAAGCAATCAAATCAAAATAAACGCAGATGTCCTCGTGTTTCCGAAACGTCTAACAAAAGTAAGACCGAACGTCATTAACGAACCTTGGTCAAGCAGCATTTCCAAAAGTGGGTCAGTCAGTATGCCACACAAACCATTTGCTTTACGTTTGCAGCCAGAACCGCTGAGCTTGTATCGTTCGTTGTATGACAAATTCCAATGAGGTAACATCAGTGTAACCAGCCGACTGAGGTTAGCCATCAGTTTTCAATGTCCCACGGTCAAACACTGAGCTTTACTTAGGCATTTACTCTCCAAAATCCGACTACAGTTCTGTGTTACTATACTGCGGATTTTTGGGTAGATGCTACCACAGCAGTACCAATGACTTGGACTCTGATAGTTCGACGCTGTCTGTGGCTTTGTTTCTCATTTTACGTCTATTGTATGCACCTGTAATGACGCAGGGATATTTGGCTAGAGAAGAAGCGCGATATCAGTCCAATGCCTTCTTCACCCAGATAATAATCAGTGCACATCAATAACTTGCATAAATATGTCTGTACAAAACTTCATCTAATGATTTAGCTAGGTGAAATCCTATCTAACTTCAACCAGAAATAGCTATAAAATACGCGGTCATTTTCTGTAAGCCAAACCACCTGGAGAAATTGTTGGCATTGTAGTAAACGTGCACCTAATAAACCACAATCTTCATTGTCCAACTCTCTGGTTGCCACGCATGGCGTACGCTCGCGGTTTCCGCTCACCCGTCGTGTACACTTCTGCGCGTATGCGTGTACCCGACGATTTCTATCGAGGGTTTACCGTCTGTCATTCCTCGTCCGTTGGTTCGACCTCGTTGAAAGAGGACTAGTTCTTCGCTCATCATGTCCGCTATATATACCCAGTGTGCTTTGACCATATTCCACGACCGTGTCGAAGTATTCCGCCGAGTGTTAAAGTGTTCGCACCCGCGATGTGGTCGTCCGTTCTATTTTGCCTGTCAAAGCTCGCCTGTTGGTCCGATCCAGTTTAGCGATGACTCATCTGGTCATCCATGCAATACCCGATTCGCACGTTATGGGCTTTGGGACGTAATTCCCTCCCGCGTTAAGGTATACCATCGAGTGTTGTAATACTCGCACCTCCGGCCGGATAATCCACTATGGTTTGAGTAGGCTGGAATCACCACTCGTGACCCTTTGCACAGAGCATGCCATGCGCTTGCTTTTTTCTGCTCATTTGGCAGTGTTTGCAGACATCAATATGATTAACATCCACTTGTGTTTCTTTACCAGTGTACGACATATATTCAGCGCTACAAACCTGAAGTCATAATCGGTCATTATTTCCTTCCTCTAAATTGATATTCATCTAGTTCACCATCAGGTGACACAGTGATACCAAATTCTCAGCCCTGAGCAAATTTTAAGTCATAAAGTTTCAAAATACCTTCTGCTGATTTCGCGAGTGTTCAGTTTGTGTGCGAATTGATTTTTAATTGAGCGACAAAGAGATCGGTCAAGACCGAAACGAGTAGGTTGCTCATCTCAGCATTATCAGTGTGACGATATGAGTTTCCAACATTGTCAAAATTTAGTATCAGCTTACATAGCAGTCCTAGTTCACGTTCTAGGATTTCCCCATTCACGGTATTCAGACTGACTGATGACTAGTAGGATTGGCGGTTTCTTCCGACTGTACACTTGTCAACAGTGGCTTACTGTTCAGAATGTCGTGTTTGATGTACTAAACAAGGTTTCCTGAAAACGTAGTCGGCTGAAAGCTGTACTTCAGACTGAATTAAGACACGGGATCAAACAACGGTCTTACTAGAATCGCAGTTCACTTGTGCTCTTTATACTGTTCAGAGTTAGAAATGACCAATATTGGGTTCAACTAGAATCTAGCTTTATGCACTTTAAGAAATACGTTTATCTGAGGAATCTGATTGTACTGCTGACATTTATTGGCCTACAGAAAGTCAAAATTGTTTGGCAGCCCATAACATTTGTCCACTGGAATCCAATTTGCTAGTGAACTCTGAACGGTCCACTAAATGTTTTCTCGGGAATCCATCATTATAACAGTTCATTGAAGTTTTCGTTACCAATGACAATCATGACCTCCTATTCCCTTCCTCGCCCACGTGGTCTACAAACGGCATCTAGCTGAAACACTTTTGTCGGAGCACAAGGGACTGGCGCAAATGACCATCGAAGAATTGATTTTAACCAAAAATGTTTACTGATGCATACTAGGAAGAATTTCATTCTAGTCTCTCTCATTCGCCATAAATATAATTCACAGTGTTTGTAAACCTAAAGTCATGTAATTGGCACACAAAAGTGTCTCGTTATAACTGATGTAGATTCTTCATGTTTTCTCTTCAGATCCTATCACGTCTGGTCCAGTGTTACGAAATATTTCAATACAAATTTTCCTTAGTTGACCGATAATATTTTCAAAGACATTTAAGCACACTATCATTTGTGTTGTATAGCCGTGTGCCCATTGATATTAATTATTCACACAAATAGAAACAACCTGTGAAATTCAAATGCATAGCAATTCATTATCTCTCAGATCGGAAGAACATCAGATATCTGGTTGTGAATCCGAAGTAGTGGTGATCGTTTCAAATGCATCGTGAGCGGATCAAATAAATTTAGGCCTAGAAGTGGCTATAGAGGTTGGATATATCTGTTGCTATAATCGCGGTGCAAGATAGTTGGCTGATGCACTACTGGCGCTGAGGTGTTCAGAATCTATGATATTTAAGGCTGCCCAGTATTTGATGGTTTGCCAATGAAAGCGCTTTTCTTGTTGGTATAATTAGCAGGATACACCGCATTCCTTGATCAATTTGAAGCGATTATTCTTTCTGTGCAATTGTACTTCACTTAATGTTTCCGATAACCTAAACCAATGTAGCCATACATTCGGAATTCAGTTTTACGTACAGCGAAACCGGGGGCGCAGTACTGCTGATATTGTGTTTCTAAAATTTCCCATAAGTCAACTGATTGAAACTTTGTTATTCCTTATAGTTTACCAGTAGTTTAGTCCAATTATTTCAGTGTTATTTGCTATAAATTGCAGATGTAGCGCTAAGATATATTGAAGTCTACGCAAGACATCCTTTAACGAAAGCCATTCGTGATTCGAACAAACAAAATCACGTGAGTCTTTCCAAAAGTGTGGACAACAGATATTTATGATATTTTGCAGGTGTGGGTAGGTTATAGAGACAAACATACTGAGAAAGCAGTAAATGGTGGGAGGTCCCACAAGTTCAGTCTAGAAAGCTCAGGGCAGTCTGAGTTCTTTTATCTATGTCAGGGCATTTGATAAGAAAAACCAAACTGGATTGTCAGTGACCATCTAGGCTGATTGTGGTGAAGAAACCATACCATTCAAATCCCATGTTCTCGGCCCTGCGAGGTTTGCACTATTTGATTATGTTCGTGCAAGTGACCTGTCTCCCAGTGAGTCATAGTAAACAATCGACAATGTTATGAATGTGCAGATGATTCGAACTGATTATTAGGAACTATCAGATCGATTCACTTCAATGACATCAGAACGAGCATCTCGGTGAGTCAGACAAGATTACGGTAACACACCAAAATTACAGGTTGCCCTGTTGACAAGTATACTCCCTGTTTCTTGTTGCACCTTCTGCAGGGAGTAGATGTCTCGGTTTATATGAAACGTCTGACTATATCCAAACAGTCCAGAACATATTGCTGTTTCTCGGGACACGTTGGTTATGTGTTTTCGATGACCATCCAGATAGTATTTCAACATTCCTGGTCTGCTATGTTTCCGCTGTGACCAGTGTAATCCCACATTTGTCCATCTTCCGAGTTGTGATCTGTTTTTAGCTTTAATAATCGACAGCTGATTCCTAGTCGCCAGAGAAATGTTCATGTCAATTCGAATGTCAACAAGTTCGTATAGAACAAACAATTCAGCTGTTATTCCCGTCCCCTTTGCTTAACCAGCCATACGAAAAGATGACTTCAGCTAAACAATAAAAATTATACAATATGACATTTTGGTACACAAAAAAATATTTTGGAATTCAAAAAAGATCAACCGCTCCCGCTTTACGTATCGTTAATTACTAAATACGCAATCATGTGGGGAGACTGACGGTTTTAATCAGTACCTGTCAATCAATTCACGTTTTTGTTCAGCCAAGTAGACAACGTGAAAACATTTGAACATACATTTTCCAACGGCTGCGACATGATCGGTGTAGCATTTCTGTCAGTGAAATTGTCCATGCACATCCAGAATTACAGGTTTAGTGCATCTTGCTTGCATTGTTCTAGCTGAGACGAACACGAGCTATGAACAGCAAGAAACGCACTGAGATATGCGTAAAAATGTGTCGCTGAATGGAATTCACCCTCAAGCTAAATCTCCGTCCCAGGAAGTTCTAATAGAGGATCAACATTAGGTGGACACAGGGAAATCCGTCTGTTTTCTCCTAATTTCAGTGATATTTTGTGCTCATAATTATCTACCATTGTGATGTCGGAAACACACACAGCAATCCCTCTTCCAACATACATCCCTAATTTATAGTTATTGACAGGAGACCGAGCAGTGTTGGCTTCCGACTTCGAAGTACTTTTGATTGCCTGTGATAATATGTTGTAGTTGCCTGTGATTTGAATCATCTTGCCACTGATATGCAATTCCAAACTGATCCAGGTATTTAATTTACACACGTTTGCAATTGGAACGGTATTCGTCAGAGTGACTGTATTCTGTCGAACTTCCAAAAACAACTGGTTCCTCTCTGTGATAATTCGGAGTCCTATCCTATCAGTAAGTGCGTAGAATGGTGTTGAACAGAAAATTTCAGTTGGAGTCATACACTGAAGTGTTTTGTTTAGCAGTTTGAATGTGATGGAAAATGTATACGAAAGACACCGTGTTGAATCCACAATGCAAGAATGTTCCTTGTTGCTTTTGCCATTTATATCCACAATGTACGAACCGATGTTACCGTCAATGCATATAGCGCCACTCAGTGTTCCGAACTGACCAAGTTGAGATGTTGCATGCACTGCTATCAAACGCTTTGGTGATATCTGTCTGATGATGCCGCTAAGTGTGCAGTAGAAATCGGAATCCTGCAGGATTCCCAATTAGTGATAATCTATGTCAATCAGCTTTGCAATCTGCACACCTTCCAGTGCTTTCGTTTGAAATGCGACCGTGGTAATAGCAACCGTCGTACTTGGATCATCCAAGTACTGCGAAGAAATTATCAGTTGGTTTGTGTCGGTGAGCCATATGAAGCTTTGGTGGTTATCAACATGAGTTTGACGTGCATCGGATATGTACTGTCTTTCAAAGGACTGAGTTGCCTACAGCACTCGCGCAATCTGCCGTTAACACACAAGCTGAGAACAGATTCTTACAACACACTGGCAGGATTCTACCCCAATGTGTAATGAATCCACTATCGGTTTATGGTCGATTGTGGCAATTCTAAACTAAGGAATTTACAGTGTTGCTCGCTTGAATTCAGCTTGGCCATGTGCCAACCAAAGATTAGACTTCGATTTTGGTTAATTGCCATCCCAAGTTTCACCCTGTCTGCCGTTAATGCGATAATAGATTTTGTGGTATTGCAGCACGTTTGGTTAGTTGGAAATGCTGCCAGCTCCCGATGTTGAATCTCTGCAGCAGAAAAATAATAAAATTTGGTAGGTATTGTATTGTATACGGTATGCCTGATACATATATATATATATATGTGTATGCGGCATATAGGATATATTCGTCAGCTACGTTGCAGCTTGTGTGTTTTGGTTGAAAAGATCACCTGGGAGACGAAGTTTTGTTCCGTAGACTAATTCAGCGAGGGAACATTGTATATCATCCTTCAGGACGGATCTGACGCTCAGTAATGTGAATGGTATGCGCTCTGTCCAACTCTGTGTCGACTGCGTCATGAGTGATGCTTCAGCTGTTGGTGAAAATGTACAACGATCCTATTAGCAGCAGGATGGTATGCAGTTGTCCTGATGTGATCACAACCCAAAAAAGGTGTCAAGTCGCGGAAGAGGGCTGACTGGGATTGCGAAACTCGGTCTGTAGTGACAAAAAATGGGAAGCCAAAATTGGTAATTCAATGCTCGAGGAAAGCTTTGGCGACTGTTTCGGACGAAATATTGCTAACTGGAAAAGCAACAGGCCATCGTGTACATGTACACATGTACACATGTTGTACATCACTCAAAACTGATCGCAGCTGACGCATTCCATAGACTTTCCAGTCGGTTCCTTTCGAAAAGAAGCACTAAACTCGACATTTGCTCATATCAGAGTTCTTCAGTAGTGCATGCACATGTTACTACAGGGACTGGAACTGCGGCCTCACCGTTCATGAGGCAACCGTGTTTACCACTACGTAATTGGCCTCACATTAGGCACGACCGAATCATCATATGTGAATGCCCAGCCACTTTCGCTTGTGAATGATGATCAGGTTGCCCAATCGTCTCGATAGGAGACACAGTTACTGTCTATTAACTCCAATCGATAACCCCGCGATTAGGATTTCCTAGACAGGTCGGAATCTCTCTTTCCATTTAACTTGCTTATTTGAATCCGACGGCTGCGAGCCAGTGTGGGTGGTGTTCAATTTTGAAACAACTTACTTTCAAAATACTGAACTCGTTAGATAACGGCAGTATTGAAATCAGTGCACTAAACACGTCCAGGCGACTAGATGGATTCTTGTTGCACACTCGCAAGAAGAAAGTACATACAGTCAGTAACATTATTGAATGAGACGCGGGCATCTGTTGAGCTCACCGCACGCGACTCAATCAATAGAACACATTCCGTTCACCAGTTTCAGTGTGCAAGTCTTCTGGAGGTGCTTGTGCCGAACAGTTTGTATCACACAAACCCATACACTGACGAACACTGAGCAGACTGAGTGTACGGCAGAGGCGAATTCCTACTCATCAGTTTTCATTCAAGCTGAACACATTTCGGTTGACTGTCAGTGAGATAGTCGACTGTAGCAAGTACATACCTTTTCCTGTATTTGGTCGCTGTTCATAATGTGCGGCAGATTTTCTTCTCGCTAGCGATACATTTCATAGACTACTGAATGTAACTCTTCAGATTGAATTTTCGTTGAGTAGTTTTCATTTATTCAGTGCCCTGACACACACTGATTATAACTAATCAACTGATGGCGATGGCAACTGTTTGGATAAGCGTGATAACAATGAAGTTCTTGATTGCGAAACACTTCAGCAAACATAAATGACGATGTACAAAAGACCTGAATTGGAAAAGAAACGATGTAGAATTTGCACCAAACTGAGATTTCATCGTTGAAATCAGAGTTAACGGCCTATGTATGTCATCATGTATATGAAAAACTCCAGCCTGAGAGATAACGATAAATCAGGGCAGGTATTGCGTCGACCGTCTTGTTAGATGGCAGTTAACGTATAGGGAACCAACACTGGAAAGTGGATAAACCATAATGAGTTCCAGAACGTAGAATGAACCGACCTAGTCAAGGTGGTAGTTGATGAGAGCAGAAGAAGATGCTGGTTAGTTGAATCGAACCTTCGGTGGAAGGTGACCTACTGCGAAACACGGAACTGTGAGGAACAAAGTACTGTGGTATGTGTGCGAAATATCGACACGGACGTTAGCCAACGTTGTTCCACCGTACAGCTATGTAAATATGATTCACCGCGGGACGCTTGAATTATGACGCCGCATCGTAATATGAACCGCCTCGACAGTTCCACTCTAATGTGTATGACAGAATTGAAGTGACTGCTCATTGATGACTGCAAGTTCTGCGGATTTGACAGGGTAGGTGAATCCTGCGTGTAGAAAAACCGCCATAGAATATTATTGGGTCTGACTAGACAGAGTCATCCAAATGACTCCGTCCGAATTTTAAACGATTTCCTCTACTAAGAAGGCGCCCTCCGATAAAAGTCGCTTCATACCTAGGGCAGTACTATGCAAATTATCACGAAATTCTTGAACGGCTGAGGTTAACTCAAGTCATTTCAGTGGCTTCGTAGCTAAGCTGCTGGAGCATCTACCGCATTTTAGCATGCTGTTTCTACCGTTGGTTCGAATCCAGTGGAAGTTTAGATTTTTTGCAATTGGGTATATTCTAAATTATCAAATCTGCTAATATGCCTCTCAGTAAATCAAGCCAAATTGATCGAACCTGATTTATAAGCAACTATAAAACCCACCAGCTTTAGATGGAATTTTCAGGCATTCTTTATCTTAAAAAATTGAACGAATCCCTTCTAAGCCTTATCGTGATTGCGGATTTCCATCGGTCGACTAGTTGCTCTAGACTGCTAAATTTATTGTTCGTTGGCGAGTGGATGAAATTCTGAAGAGTAATGTTGGGGATGTGAAATTAATGAACCAGCTTCTTATTTCAGAAGTTTCTAGTGTTTCCTACAGGTTGAGAGTTTGTCCATCTATCCGATTGCTGATGAAGATATATTAAAATGCACATTTTGTACCAGCCACTGCTACAGTTAACCACAAAGCTTCATTTCCAGTGTTGAAATCGGTGTGCTATTAATGCCAAGGGTAAAGCAAACGAAAGTTTCTGGAGATTTATTTCGGCTTCTGTTTGAACAAGTATACATCAGAATAAAATGCAGATAACGTCACATGTCGAGCCACTTCGCCAACAACGAAGTGGGCCATCTCTCAACTAGGATTGTATTCACCGCCAGTTCGTGTAATCTCCCAGTCTGCTACATAGGGTGTTTACCAGGTTGATTGATTTCTGTCGTTCAGGCGACCAAAGGCCTCGTATGGTGGTGCCAATCTCTTGATGTTAGTCGTTGTGCCACTCTCATCAGAGCTCGTGGATTGGATCCCATCTACGAGCAGGATTATTCTAACGTCTTGGAGCCACAGCAATCCAATGTTAATCCATTTTCCTGTCGGTACCGTAAAGCAAATAGAAATCTTATTAGTATATGTGGTTACGTTGAATAGGGTAATACGTGGGATGTCATGCGCTGTGTGACCAAATGGGTGTAGTCAACAGTGAATATACTGAGTCGACATGCATCAATACGAAGTTAGAGAAATTTATTGAGTGATCACTATAAAAGGGGCGTCATGTGAATACTATTGACAAGTTGAACAAATTAGGCAGAATACACAAATTACGGTATGAATTCATTTCGCTCACTCTCGTCAGTCGTAAACGTGTGAACAGCATGAAAACAAAACCAAACAAGACTTAAATGAAATGGTCAAAAGTACAAATCAGGCTGGATCGTCATTGACACTCACGCTCAAACCCACGATCCAGCCTGATTTGTACTTTTGACCGTTTCATTTAATTATTGTTTGGTTTTGTTTTCGTGCTAGTCACACGTTTACGAGAGACGAGAGTGTGCGAAGTGAATTCATACGGTAATTTGTGTCTTCTTACTATTCTATTCAAATGGTTAAAAGGGACTCAATGTCTCAAATTTCTCAAACTATTGACAATAACAGATCTGCACACATTACTCAGACAAGAATATGCACCACTAATAAGCTATGATATGGATGAAACGTAATTCAAACAGCCAAATAATGACGAAAGTTAGTTCATACAACTGTGACACTGACACAACACACTCAACAAACCTACCTTCTTCAAAGCTATTGGAATCTTGTAAAGATTACCAATCAGTATATTGGTGTGATACAGAAGATCCAAGTAACGCTTATTGGCGGAAATGGAGATATCACACCCGAAGGTGCATTAGCCATTCTCTCTTCCAGAATATCGGTGTACAAACTGTGTCTGCTTCTTTCCTTGCTGGCCGGAAAATATTTTAATCTGCATTGATAACAAAACTACACGCGTCCTGCAAAATACCGTTGAAAGATCATGTAAGCATTCTCCACACCACAGATTCGACGAATTGTCTGCCGTATCTTGTTTGTAGGAAAGAACATTGATTACGCAATTAGTTTTTTGGTAAGTTCGATTTTGTTTGGAATAAAACACTTCACGCTAACATATAAGTAATTTATACTTTCGTATCAATTTAATTCGATGGAATTTTGATGCATTGGAACTTGGGATTTCATTAGTGCACGGCGCTTCGTTGTTCCTCTTATTCCAATTTTTGCGAGTACTCATGGTTCGAACAGTTGTGGAAACGTAACTGAGTTGGACTATTTATTTTTCATCTCATAGAAGACTATTGGTAAAAATGAATGTGAGTTCACAAGTTGTATTTCTGTTTGGAATGGTATTTGCAGTGCTCAATAGGTAATAGGTAATGGTTACTTCTTATTTCCGGAAGAGGAACCAACGATATTTACACAGGATCCATGCTTGAAGAGTAAAACTGGTTACGGCGCGGTTTATGGAATGAATGGGCATATTATTTTCCAGACGATCCACAGTAGGCCTCAAATAGTTACCAGCCTTGAATGTAAATGTGCTGCGACTTGAGTCAAACTATCTTGTGAAATGCAGAAATCCGGTGTCCAGCAATGCGATACACCGATCAGCAGGTTGAACTTGGATGTCTTACACAAGATTATGATAAATATGTTCCTAATAATTAAGACAGTGCACTTACGATGAACATTTTATTCCTCAATTCAGAGGTTCAATATGATACATTCTATGACGAGTTACTCAATCAACCGCAAGCACGTGGTCTTTCGCGGCACGGACTAGCACGTCTTATTGTTAAGCGTCCATTCAGTCAAACTGATGAATCCAATTTAATGAATCCAACCGGATCAGCTTGTCCAATTTTAGTTATAATTATTTAAAGTTGTGTCAGACACTGATCACGTATCATTATAAAACCGAACAAATATTAAGTATCATGTCAAGTACCGCCAAATCACGGGAGTAGCCCGAAAGTATGTGATTTTCAAACACGTCGAGTGCACGCAACCAGATTACCAGGTCATTCATTGAATGTGGATCACCCGGATGAATCTAGCGTTCACTAAATCTAACAATGACTTCATACGCAATGGAGTCCTTATTTAAACCAGTCACTTGCACAGACTCACCATTCAAGTAAGCTACAATCAGGAATTCAGGAAATCGTCTGTAAACGATACCCAAATTGAACCAGAGTCCACATGGGATTTGTTCCAATATTCTGAAGGAGTATGCTTTATTTCCCAGGGTAACTGTGTGAAAACACAGAGAAGATGATAGATTAAAACTCTTTTGTGTCGATTATTATCTCACCATCATAATGGCATAATTATTTCATTAGTTTTGTTTTAAGTAGCCGATTTTTAGCACACTGGTGGTGCAACCGCTGGCAGTCCACTAGGCCAAACACTATAGAATAAATTCTCGGAACTTATCGGGAAGTATGCTTCTGACATTAATTCCATGACTAAATTCTCTCGTTCCTCCAACTTGAAAAAGCAATACACAAAACTATGTATAATTTGTAGGACTGAGTGGTACAGTCATCAAACATTCCCAAACACTTTTCTAACGAAGTGTCAAATGAACATACTGTAAATGGTTCAAAGTTAATATTAGAAAATGTCGCATCACCTCTCCTCGGTCACATCAGAACGCGCATCTTGATGGATGAGAAGACATTACAGTAACTCACTGATATTACTGGAAGCCTCATTGACAAATATAACCGCGGTATCTTGTTGCATATTGTGTAGCAAATGGATGGTTCCGTTAATATAAAGTCTCCTGCCATCTTCAGACATTCCAGAACGTCTTGCTCTTTCTAAGGGCACGTTGGTTGTGTGTTTTCGTTGAACATCCAAATAGACTTCCAGAATTCCCGGTCAGTTATGGGCTCGCCGTGACCAGTGTAATTCCACATTTGTCCATTTTCCGAGTTGTGTGTGTGCGTTTATCATATACAGCTGATTTCCAGTTGCCAGAGAAATGTTGATGTCTATCTGAATGGCACCGCGTTTGTGTGACGCAAATAAATCCACCGTTGTTCTTGCTTCTTTTGATTTGCAGTCCTAAGCAAGGTTGAATTCAGCTAAATGGTAGAGTGTATGGGTTGTTGTGGTAAGAAACCTAGTCGAACGTGTTCTTAAAGTGCTACCTGAATATGGATTACCCAAATGAATCTAGCGTTCATTAACTTCAACACTGACTTCCTAGTGGATAGATTCCTTGTTTACACCAGTCACTTGCACAGACTCTTCATTAAAGTAAGCTATAATCAGGAATACCGTAAATCGTCTGTAAACGATACCCAAATTGAACTACAGTCCATTTGAGATTTGTTACATTACTCTGAAACAGTTTGTTACATTGTCCAGAAAATCTATGACAAAATTGACAGAGGGATGGATTAGAGCACGTTTATTTCTGTACGTAGATTGTTCAGTTAGCTGATACACCTATTTTGAAAATCAAGGAAATCACGGGAAACCATTTGCAACTACTTCTGGGGATTCCAACATTCCGCTGTACAAGTGCTCGCATTGAATGCCGCGTAATGTCTCTGTGGAATTGAACTACCTCAAGTCAGACAGTGGATGCCTTACTTTCATGTCATAGAGAAATCTTCACCAACACTTCTGTGTACGGGTAATTCGATACAAACTGCTTTTAGTAATGCAAACGGTTTGGTGTACACTTCCGTCAAGATAGAGGAATGCATATAATGTTACATTCAGCGAACTGCAATTTGGATAATTTAGCTGACCACTGAACCTCCCTCTTACGTTAGAGATTCTATGCGAGGCGCCCAGGCAAACCAGCTTTGTGCTAATTTGGGTGCATACCAGCTAACGCTGACGAGGTAGTGCGATTTATTGTTAGTTCACACAGCTCGACTGGCATTCGTATTTGCATATGTTTTCTACTAGGAGAAACCGCGGGCGTTCCAGTGAATGATTCATTGTGATATC
>LUCH01000170.1:7322-101015 GCA_013368495.1 Paragonimus heterotremus
TAAATCTTGAGAGCTACAGCACAGCATCGCTCCGCATGGGAAGCCAGACCCTTGGGAATCACTCGGGCTCAATCGAAACATACGTTGTGATTCTCTGACAATGCATGAAGTGCGATGGCCGAATCGTTCTCTAGTTTGCGAAGTTGAAGTGCCTCTTTAGGAGGATACCTCGTGTGCCTTTTGTCTTTGGCAACACGTACTTTCAATTGTCTGCTTGTCTCTCCAATGTAGCTGATATTGCAATCACCGCATTTGATTTCGTACACACGGTCTGTCTGATCAACTATAGAAACTGGATCCTTCGGATGCATCACCAGTCGTTCTAAGGTATTATCTAGCCGGAATACGTTTGTCCACGATACGCAATTTTCACGGTAGACTTGAAAGTTCTGTCCTAACAAACTGTTTGTATAATAACACCAGAGAGTGGCCGTTCACTGGAAAAACTTTCAAGCTCAATTGTTTGTTTCAGCCCAAAACTAGTTCCAGAATTCATATAATCAAGGTGAATTCAGGCTGAACACTTGTCCACGAGCTGAACGATGCGTCATCTTAGAGGCCAGTCGGTTTGCTGTGATCTTCTAATTTATTGATGTCACAACTCTTTTTCTAGCAGGACTGGAGCTTTTAGAATACAGTGTATCTTGTCTACCAGAACACTTGGTTAGACACATGACTGACGGGATCCGGTTGTGATTAGCCTGTCACAATTACAGAAGCCACAGGACACCTGCGCTTTAAATCAACACCCCATGTGGATGCGCTGCGCCACTTGCGGTTCTGTTTACACACCACTGCAATGGTACGATCTACACAGGGAAGGGAAGTATGTTCAAAATATAACAGGGAATGTAACGTAAAACCAGATGCGCCGGTGGAGACACACAGATCGAATCAGTTAGCCTAGCGCCCACAAGTCCGACGTGCCCTCCGTGAAATGAAAGTGTCGATTCTGAACTGCATCAGTAGCATCTACACTTACAGTCCGTACAGTCCCAGAGAAGTCAGCTTACGAACAAACGCGATAAATGTACGGGCTGCGTTACGCCCCTTACCCCGCGCTGCTGAGTTCGATCAGTACTCACATATATCAACATGACATCCTAGTTCACAATCACCCAACCGAAATCCATATGATGCGAATGTTTTGTTTCGACCCAAACTAAACGGATCTATCGTTTTTCGGGACGAGGCAAATTTCCAGAGAACAAAACACCTCAATCTGGACAATATTTTCTAACAAGTTGTCCATGCTAGTCTCGAGTTGTCTTCACAGATAAAATGTTCACGTGAGACATGTTGACAGGAAGCGGAACGACACGACTTAGTGTCGAGATCACAAAACTGAGAGGAGCCAAGCGAAGCTTATTGTTTTCACAGCATGGCTATAACTCGTCGCATCAGAGTCCATCAATGGCACGAAAAAGCTAGAAACTCAGCATGATATGCCCCAAATTCTATAGAATAATTGTCAAGTTTTGATTCGTCTTCTAGTGATTTGCAAATCTGTCTCGTTCATTGACGTAGATTTTTACTATCTATCGGTTGGCGAAAAACCATGGTGATGGCACAGTCTGTAAGGAAGTTACCGTATTTTAACTTTGTCCATTTGCACTCACCAGTGCATGCTGGTTCCTAATGCAGTATTGTCTTTTAAGCGTTGAGACTGTTACAAAGACGTGTGTGAACAGCGAGGTGTTATCGATAATTGCCCGTGCTGGTCAAAGCACGGGGTTGATAGGGTCTATCGACTTTACTGGAAATGAATGTACCTTCTTCCCTCATGCACAGCCAGCTAATCTGGCTTAGGTTTCAACGGAGTGTTGTGCTCGTTCGTTCACGCGACTCGGTTAGGTGACGTGATCGTTATGTAAGCCTTGTGGTCTGGACTCCAGATTTTGGCGCTGGGAAGTTCCTGGGCATATGTTAGACGATAAACGACAATATTTCATCTCACCATAGGTTTTTGAATAACTTAAACACTCATGCGCATCACCGGCGGCAGTAACAGATAGCAACCTAGTAATGTGATGATAATCTTCTCTATTTCAGTCTCTGTTGGGCGAGTCCATCATTTCGAGGAAGTGTAAAGTGTGCAGTGTGTTATAAGACGGAAAGTCATAAAAAAAATTTGAGAAGTTTGAACTGTCCCTTCATGTGCCGCATTTAGAGACTACGGCTGCATTGAACTACTCAACGACGACTGGGTTATCTGTTCTCAAAATTGGTGTTCTCCCATATATGGATATGTGAAATAGTGAAATCCCTGATATTAGATAATTTTGCAACCGAATTGTGACCCGCGGTTTATGTTAACATTTAAAAAGGTGTTACATATCAAGCGTGTTACATCTAAGCTATCTAATTTTATATAGATAAACTCTTTACGCCATACTTTGTGCACTTTATCTCTTTGGACAACGTTATTTATTGTTATGCATCAAAGTTTTTGTATCATACACAACTTGTAAATTACCCACTTGCTTAAAGCTTTGGAATGCCGTAAATTCTAGAATGTAGCAGGTTGAGTGTATATACCATTTTGGCTATCCTCTTGATTGAAACTTACACCACTGAATCAGTCATAAGTCTGAAGGGAATGTTCAGCTACGGGATGATTCATACGTCACCCAAAACCTTTTGGTTGTTGTCAGAATTGACTAACGATGAACACTTTTTCTCACGACTCGGATTTAAACTTCGACCCACATCTTCATGTGACAGCTGTGTTAACCGTTGTCTCACTAATCTCACATTAAGTGTGACCAAAATGTTTTAACTACATGTTCAATTACGTTTACTGTGCTACGCGTAAAGTGTAATTGTACATCAATCAAATTCTTAACAGCTTAGCAGTAGTCAGTAGAATATTTACAAACTATGATTAATTCTATCGCTTTCATATGATGGGGAAAATCTAATCTTAGGACCATCGATCGAAATTACCTCATCTCCTTCCAAGGTAATCGGGTGAACTGATGATTACCCTCATGCGACAGTAATGAAGCGTCTAAATAACCTAAGTCTATTGTGTATACCGTAGATTCGAGAGGACAGTTGTCAATACCGTTGGGGAGACGATATAGAGTTCAGCTCTCTGGGTCATGATATGAATCATGTTATTCATTGACACGGTCACCAAATCGCACACCGTTTTAACCGGCAAACTCACTAAATACGAACCCTCTAAATAAATATTATTCCACCGAACTGTCAACAGTTTCAGATGTAATGACGACATAATGACATAACAACTTCATAGTTTTATCCAGCCTTTACGGTCACGATGAGTGATATCCGAAGCGGTAAATCACCCGCTGACGTACAGAATATGTAGCCCACTCATTACAGTCTACGCATTTTTCACCAGTTGATCGTGTTGGCAAACGGCTGCGTTGCTCACTCAACCCCTTATGTTATTTCTGGCTAATTAAACAAATACACACGCGTAACGTGTAAAACTTGTACGGATCGTCACAAAATTGAAACCTGACTACAAAGTTTCCTACCCACGATCTATCTGAACGAAACAAACGGTCTACTACTTTTTAATGAAACCACCCAAACGATACATTTACGTACAGTCTGTCAGTAACTGATGACTGGCGTGACAACAAAAGATATAACCAGCGTGGGTGTACAATATCGACTTGCTTGATGTAACTAGTGTGTTTTGTGCGTAGTCAGTGTTCTCAAAAGCTAAGCAATAAACACTTTTAGATCAAGTAGTGATAACACGTCTTTGAATATAGCATACTATTCTATTGAATATCAGTTGTCGACATAGAAACCCTAACGTTAATTCATTTCAAATTTCTTATCTGATGGAAAACGTTAAACTGGAACCAGGCGAGGTTATACTGTTCAGATCGTCACCACAAACAAACGGACATGGAAGCATACCAAGCCAAAATGGACTGGATCCCCATCAATACATTCTACATTGCCGTCACTCAGAGCTACTGTATCTTGTGTACTTATGTGTACTGGTCATTTGTCTAGATGAAATGATTCAAATCGTGGTTACTCTTGCAAATGGAAAATTGCTCAGAGATTTTGTTTGCACAAGTTAGATAATTTTCACATTTGTTTACAAATGTTACACATATCTTCAAGCTGCCTAAAAAATATATCCGAATTATGGGGCTACTAAAAACGATTGGTGTTCAATCTACATCAAACAAATATCGGGTTATCAGTAACCAACGCCTTACTCTGCAAATTTAACAGTACGGTTGATAGATCTTACTTATAAGATTACTGACTGAAGTTACCAGGACAGTTAATGTGATTGTGTTCAGGAAAATGGAGCAACCTAAACATTGTGCACAAGTTATTACGTCTGTGTTCGCATACGTTACTTCGTTTGTGTTTAATGTGAGATCACTGACACAGAGGATGACACGGTTGCCAGATGAGAACATGAATCTGAGTTCAAACTTTGCTCATGACAAAGATATTGTACACTGCTGATGAGCTATAACGAAAGCAAAGCTCCAGTTACCGTGGTTGTTTGTTTATCAGCTATAATGATCTGAAGGTTCTTTGCTGAACAGGGGGTCATTCGTTCAGTCATTACTTCCAAATCCATTGTGCTTGTACCTACCATCGTTAACTCGACTCAACACAGATCCTTTTAGATAGGCATATGCGACAATTATCAGTGTAGTAAGTATTACGTCAAGGCTCTCTTTTGTTGCGTATGCAAGCACTAGGTTTCACTATATGACTCCCCTCAGACAGTAACAACAACGGATATACAACATGAAGCGGTCATCATGAGCGTGAGTTTGTTTTATCTCAATTAGTCAGTCATAAAAGAGAGAAGACATACATCGCGAGATGTTAACATTTCGACTTACTGGCTTCTTTCGTTTACACAAAACCAGTCAATTCTCCACGAACTACACACAGTAACAGTGAACGGACCAGCCAAGTAGCTTCAACTTTTCTCACATTAATGTTGCAATCATTTCCAAGACAAGGTGTTTGATTGCTTCAGGCCTGTTGTGTACACAAACAGCTGGGTGATGTTGCGTAATTAGGTTGGACTCTCCAATTGGCGATTCGTTCAGGTTGCGGTTACGCTTGGACGATTTGACTGGGTCAACTAGGTGACCGGCTGTTAGGATGTGCTTGGAGGTCGATGGAGACAGGCCCTTCCACAGTTGCTTCAGTCAAAAGCTAGTTTTACCCTTGTGAGTAGAGGGGATTTCGGTTTAACTTATACTGAATATCACTCATAATGGATCACAGCTGTCACATCTTTGACATTTCAGTTGATAGCCCGTTAGGAATGTGATCCCGCACACGTTTGATGCAATCACCAATCTATTCTGTCCATGTAAACGTCATGGGAACTGTAACAGATCCAACATATTGTGTGAGAGATTGATTGGTTGAGTGCGTATCACCGCTGTAGAGAGACCGCAACCGAATAATGCTGATACTATTTCGTGACAAATGTTGATGACCACAGTCAGTATAAAATTGGATTTGTAGAGCTATGTTCTTTATCACCACACTACAGATTACCGACTTTCATGCTGTGGAAATTCACAAGTTTGTTCTAATAATCCCTTCTTCTTTCTCTAGTCCTCCTGCTGTCTTTCTTTCTGACTATTTGAACTGAGGTCCCGTTGGTAGACATTAGATGCGGAACTAGAAAATGTCAGATACTGTTTGCGGTATGTAGGTTTACGATAAGCAAATCTTTGCAACGTTCCGTCCTGGTACCCAGCAATACGAGTGTCTTAGAAAGACGAACAAGTGTTCATCTCTACCTTCTAAGATATAGTGGGGTTCAGGTGAGTAGAGTTCAGATCATTTCGAAATCAAGTGAACAAACATTCATCGGGCAAAAATTAGGACATCATCCATGTAACCCTTGTAGAAAAAACACGAAAGATTTCTTCACGAGGTTGTTTTTCAAACATTCTCAAGAATACAACCATCACTGTAGAATGCAGTGAGCTATTCGTAATTACGACGCCAAATTTTCTGTGTTTCACAATTTCGAATTCAAACGGAATGTTTTTTGTGTGAGTAAAGACTATATCCTTATGAAACGCTAATGAAATATATAAGTTTACATTCTGATTGAAAATGAAATCACATGGGAAATCAACAATCTGACGCAGTGGTATTTTAAAAAACAGAGAGTCAACACCGACCGAGTGCATCATTTTTGGACTTGCTAGATTTTTCGCAAAAATTTCTACCAACTCGAAAGATCCACGAATACAATGGGGGATCGCACTTGACGAATCAGTAACTAACCTATGACTTTGTGATGTATCCATTTGTGAAAAGATATTAACGGTCGTAATATGGTACCTGTCTTATGCGTTTCTAGTGAACCTCGCAGTATCGGTGTATACCTGCTTAGCAGTCCAAGTTTCTCACATTGGGATTTAAATGCATATCAATGCAGTATTGCAAGTTATTTAATAAGCAATTTCCAAGTGGTTTTCAAATCATTCAGTCAAACTAGTGTTGACAGTTGACAATTTGTGATACAAAAAGGCAGCCACTGTGTGTCCATCGTTAACTTCACCATAATCAAGCGCTTCTGCAGTTCGAACTTGGAGAAATTTGACCAGTGTTTATATTTTCATGCGCTACATTATAATGGTCAGCTTTGCGTATGCCTTCATGGATACCGCCATGTGAATGCATAATCTCACCGTACTCAAATGAATTGAGAGTAAGGCGAACTACAGTTATCATATCCATTGTTCACAGTATAAGTCTATCAGCCCGATTTGCAGCAGTGTCTATTTTGGTTGACAAGGCCGACAGCTTTGAAGTTCTGTGACAAAAACCTTAGTAGCAGATTAAAACAATCGAGAAAGCATCAACAAGCTTGTCTTATTATGAAACATCAGTAGAGGATTTAATGCTTTTTTGTCGTGATTGAATTGTGCTGTATGAATCAACTCTGTGTCACTTCGGTTATTAATACAATAGGAACCAAGTTTGAAGAAACACCTCCGCACACTCGTCATCTCTAGGGGTATCCAGGTTTGGAGTAATGATCCGAGTATTTTTTTAACAGAAATCTGTATTCTGAACAAGTAGTTTACAATATACTGATCATTAGTGAGTAGGCATGATTCCTTGAGATTGAACAGAGTTTGATTGTGCTTTGAGTCTTCTAAAAATAAGAGTGGTTTTCCGAGATTTCGTTCACTGATTCAGGGACACGACTTATTCGCCGACTACTTTCTCTCACCTGCACCAGGTTAACCACACTTGTATTCATTTCATTATGTTGATCAACTGGCAGTTAAGCACAATAATTTATAGCATACCTTTTCTCGTCATACTCTAATCTTTTTGTCAACTGTTGACCGCATAATTTCAAAATATTCCTCATATCTTTCAGTCTGGGGCCACTGCTTTCATCCCATGGCGACGATCGTCAGCCATATGTCACGGCATCCAAGATTAAGTCGAACGAATAATAGTTTTTCGTTCTTTCCCACTGTTCTAACTCTTGTGTCTGACCCCTTAGCTCTTGGCTATCGAGTTTAGGCCCAAGTCACTAATTTTCAACCACTTGTCATCCAATTCACTCAATAGTTATTCAAAAGATGAAAAATCTATCATCCGTCTTCAGGTTGGAATTCTTATTGATGCATACAGCCAGGTTACTAGAACTCTACAAATATCACATTAGCCGTGAATGACCAGACATGTCTGTTATGTGAGAAATCAAATAAGCATTATGTCTACATTCTACATGGTCGTGTCACTTCGTTGTATCCAGCTTATGCAATAAAAATGCTGTGCATTTATGCTGCCATTCTGTTTGAACCTAATGGAGAGTAGATGTTGATTAAACATTAGTTATTGCTGAAAAGAATGCGTTTTTCAGTTTTTAGAAAGATTAGTACACCATTATAAAGCGCTAGACCATAACAATAACAGGTGGAATGCAGATTAGTCGAATTAGACACAGATACTTAGCTGGACTGAGTACGTTTTAAGGGTTTCATACTCAAAGGTGCTATGAGCTGAATTGTTCACATTAGAGAAGGGGCTCATGAGTACCTGGTTTGGGATTTCGCCAGCTTAACCATAGGTTTTTGGATGACAACGTGACGGGTTGGTCACTTGACCTGTACTGATATGTTGCTTACACATTCACATATTTGCTAGTTTTAATCCAAACGTCCTCTATACCGCTGGTTTATTCTGAATGATGATGTAGTAATCGGTTCCGAAAGGTTCATCTCTTGCAAGTTATCTTCTGAATAAAACCTCATTTACAGTTGGTTCAGAAAACAGTCTTGACGTGAGAAAAATAACTGTTGCTCTTAAGCTACGCCCAATTTAATTCTCCGCAGTTCCCATGAGCTGCTTCACGATTGTATGATCAATCTACTGAGAACGTGAAGACTGCATCCTACCGTACGTGAAACGTTGTATTGCCTGAAAGTAAAGTACTATACTCATGTATACTAGTGCACATACAATTATGCAGTCAAAACATCTAAGCGATAAGCACTGAAATAGAATATTAATTACAGAAGAGGTCTCACAAACAAATTGGTTGACTGATGAATCCAAACTATAGATCGGCACTACTATAAGTCTGTGCATAAAACGTCATCAATACGGTGCCGATTGTATGCTACTTCATGACCCATAGATCACCTGAACGATCGATATTTTAATATAAGATTTAATGGGGTGCGATTTGAATGGAACATTCATTTTCTGTCCATTGTTATTTGGATTCACCTTTCTTGAAATATCACAGCTGATAAGTTCTCCTGTACTCTTATATTCTGACAACTCAAAAATGTGGAGAATAGTGTACACTGTCGCCGAAATAGAAAATCGTCAAACTGAACCAGGTAATTTGCATCACTGAGTCATCGACTTCAACTTAACTCATGACTTGTCACTTGTCACGTTCGGATTGTGGGTCAGAAGGTGGAAGATAAGTTAACACCGTCCTCTAGCGATACCTAGACACACTTGTTTTAAAATAGGTCAGCTCATTTCCAATTTGCACCTTGTTGGTGAAGCAAGCTAACATCATCTTTGGAATGCTAATCAAGCTGCCTGGACTCTTCTCGTGACAGACCTTTCTCTTTGTGTTCACCTCACTGATATGCCCTCATATTAGGTTAACTATTCAAGGTTGTTAAGAAATCTATGTGAAAGACGTTCATCTGAATGCAACTGAACGCAATTTTATCTCTCAAAGGAAAGCTAGAATAAGGTTAGTTCTGTTACAGTGATAGGACAGCAGCGACCTTATAGTGACTTATAACATACTACTACCTCTGGGAAATATTCTTAGGCTTCAAGCGAGTCATTATTTTCGAAGCCATTCGCTGAAGCATAACCTTAGATGAGCTACCTGAAATGCAGCCAGCAATGTTTTAGTGTTGAAGTATGCTCAATCTAGAAACACTCGCTCTCATTCTGTTGTGAAAGTGCCTTCGACAGATGCCACGAGACAAAGACGTGTTGTTTACACTCACAATGCTAGCCATAATCTTCAGTCAGTTTGGTCATCAGAACAATGTTAAAGCGGGGTACGATCTCTAATGCCAGTACCAGCAAGTCTGCGTCTGTTCCATTTCTAACTGCATATCAGAGCATTATTTTGATTAATGATGTCGTGATACTCATCAATTCCAAAGTGAAACTCCTTATTTGTTTGTTTTTACTGTGTATGATCTTTTATTTTAGGCTATTCTGGAGAGAAGTCCTAATTGTGAGGTCACCGATTGAAGTCAACAGGCGGTTACTGTGTCTCCTCTCGAGGCGATCGGATAATCTGAACGCTACTCACAAACATCACGATTCAGTCGTGACAAGAAAATGCACCACTAACTAACTGCGACGAGGGGCAAACTCGAGTCTGCTACTTCTTTTTGAAAAAGTTTGATTGAAGTGCCTGTGGGAATGTGACAAATGCTATCAGTTGTGAGTGAAGTAAAAATCAAAATATCCTCCACTGTTCACCAGTATTCTACAACCGTCGGACTCAGGCGAGGTTGCTAGTTTTCCCTTACGTGTACAATTTAAATGACGTTGTAAGTTTTCCCTAGTCTGTAAAATCCCAATGATTCCAGTGATCGAGACAAAACAGCTCTGGTCATTGACGAACCGTTCGTTTAAATACACAGCTGTTTTGTGTTCTTTATACAGATGGTTTACTAGGTAGGGGGTAAAAAACATGCGAATAACTGTGGTTAAGACAGGGTCTGGTGCCAGCATGTAATACACATTTGGTCAGCTCGTGAGACGAATCAGAAAGAAGTCTGTTGGCAAAATTGTGAGATATTTTGACGGGGTTGGTAACAAAGCAGTCAAGCAGTTAGGATGGAAGCGAATTCACCTAAAGAGGTGAAATGCTGAAGTGAGTGATATTTTACTCAAAAGGCGATTATTATAACCGGAGAACAGTGAAGTTAATATGACATGACGAATTAGTTGTGATATGACGAATAGTTTTAGATAACGAAACGGAACCAATGCTTATTTTAAGCAGTAGACTAAAACCTAATGTAGAAATTTTGACTAGATGCGAATAACTTATTGTGACCAGGATGAATTTTCGAACCTATGTTGGTTGATTTGACAAATATAGGAGTTGAATGACAGATAGTTTATCTATCAACCTCTTTTTCTTACAAGAAGTTGAAATCGTCTAGAGATTTTGCTGAATGTAACAACAACTGATGATTGTCTAACCGTTCTACACAACATAGAGTTAATGTCAGCACAACTCATAATTTTTTCTTAAATATTCGACGGTCTCGTCAGTGAGTAGATTTATCCCGTTTTCCGATGTTTAACTAATTCCGTAGTGACATCAGATCTGATCTATCTCACAATCAATTGGCTAGTTTAGTCATTACATAGCATTAAACACCAACGTCGTACCTCACTGTAGCAAAAGTTTAACATACTCTCACATACTTTGCACATTGTATGTTCTGTGCAATAGACATGGCAGGAACATACATCATCACAGGCTGTATTCATCAATCCGTTGATTTCAGTTAAGCTCTTCATGAGCCCTTGGATAACTTGAACAGTGCTACACATCTTTTGTGTTAATTGTCGTTCACACCACGTTCACTTATTCTAGTTTCGGGTTGCATTTGTTACTCACAGTTTGAAGATTTTCCAATGAAACGTTTCATACTACTGACAATTTGCTGTCAACATATCATCACACAGTGTCTGTCTTATCTGATTATATTCTTTTAAAAGCTTAACTGTTTCAAATGAGTTTGCTGATCAACATCAGGTGTGAACATTGTTCGGAAAATGCTTTGATAATGTTTTTGAATACGTTTCCGAAACCCGGATATCACATTGGTTTTTTGCATTATGTACACTTCTGTTTTTGACGAACACATTTTTTTTGCAATCGCCTTAACCAATCAATATCGATCATCTGACTAATTCAATTTGTGCCTACGCCGTTCGAGTATATGGTCCTGTTCACAATTATCGCCAACTGTGTGTGCCTGGCAATGGAAGTGCATTTGCCTAACAAAGACAAACGTCCACTCTCCGAAAAACTGGTAAGTCAGTGTATTTCCCGGCAGTAGACAAGAAATTAGGAAACTCGTATTCAGTTCTATCACAAAGTGAACTGCAAAAGAATGATAGTGATTGTCTCCATGTTCCTTCTAAAGAAACAATTCTGACTATATTTCAAATATCCTTGATTGAATGATTTTTTTGTACTTTTTACCTATTTTCTCCTCAACTAGCATTTACACGGTCACAGGAAATGAACTTCTAGCTGGTATATCCTCAGGCATAAAGAGAATAAACATTTTTACGTCTGGTTTTGATAATCTTTGTAGATAGTTTAACTGGTAAACCTTCCACTAGTTTTGAATGAACTCGGACCCCACTTGATCAACTATTGCTGGCTGCTGCAACCGGTGATGAAAGATGATATGCCACTCAAGCACCAGCCGCCAGTGCACATTGACCGATTTTGTCCTTGTCTATACGCACCAATTACAGATAAGCTGGGAATGAGCACAAGCCGCGTGTTACAGTCGTGTTCGAAACCCCATTGCTTTCGTGATCACTAATCAGAACGTGGCTCTTACTATGGTCTGAAGAAGTGATCCTTCGGATAAGACAAAAAAGTCAACTGGAAAGCGCTAGCTGTGTTTTGAATCAAACCGGTCACTGTAGCAACAGTAATGAAAACGATACAAAGCAAGCAGATTAGTTACCGATGTTGGAGAACAGACTGTATACGAGGACTTAAAAGGATTGAGACTTGGAAACAAGTTTCCAGGCCCTATGATGTGCATCGTGGAAAGACTGTCTACTTACAAAGCTAAATTATAGGTTATTGTGGGAGGGAAAAAAATCTGTTTATGTGGCCCTGTCCTCGTACTGGTTGCGAAAAAAACAGTACTAGACGGTTTGTTCGTATGAAAAATGTGAGTACGACTTAATGAAAAGTAACGTCAAGTAAGCTGATGGTGTGCAGTCATATGAGTAGCGATTATTAAGGCACACCGAAACAATATTTTCTCAGACGTGCAGATATAATGACATGTGGGACTGAGCCAGCATGGAATTCAGAAATCTTATGGTGCAGGTTGCCTCTCATGTGTGATCCGGTCGAGTATTATTTTAACACTCTTGACCGATTCGAGTGTAATCACAAAGTTGACAATATCTTCCAGTGTGAACAGTTCCTAATTGTGAAGCAATTATGTGCACAAAATAACCTGCCTATTCCATAGCCCAATTTCAACCAGTGATTGTTTAGACTTCCACAGCTCTCTCGTTGGATGAGTTCTACCGGTTGATGTCTTAGGTTTTTAGCATTTCGAGGTGAAGATTGGGTCTCCAATGAGTTGTCTGTGGTTCAGTGAGAAGTTACCTAATTCAGCTAACCTTTCGGTCAGGGGATCTTCCTGAACTCTGCCATTCTTCAATTGGATCGTCTGTGGGCAATGATATGTGCTAAGCGTTTTTTATGTTAATGTCGACAAACCTCTGTGTTGGTTCCCAAATACAGAACAGTTATGGAGAAGAACACTTTGCGCAGCACCTCAGGGGGGAATGTTCCACACATTCTTTCTAAAAGGCACAAGGACGGTCACATCTCTTAACCTATGGCTGCTCAGTTTGAGGGCAAATTCAAAATGTAGATCGCTAGGGCCCATAGATCTTGTTCATATACTGACACCAGTAGCTTTGTGTTACCAAAATAGTCGTCAGCACAATTTTGGTGGCGAATGTGCATGAGATTATATTTGTTAATATTGAAAGGTGAGTTGTTTTCTACTGATCATTGGTTTAGGCAGTTTAAGTCGTCCTGTAATTTTATCACATCTTCCGAGCACTCTAAATTTTTCCAGAGTTTTGTGTCACTGGCGTAGAACAAAACCTGTAATTTGATTATACTGAGTAATTCAAGAACAAAAAGAATGAATAACAAGTGTCTGAAGACGCATCCTTCAGGAACGCCGGTGTTAGTTGGGAACTACTCTTACAACTGTCTATCCACATTTTTCTTGAATCTGGGTTCCGTTAGATAATCTTTGAACCACGTGAATAAACGTTTGTCGAGGTCATAACCGTTCACTTCCCGCAGCAAGATGGAATGATCAATCTTGTCAAAGGCTTTGGAAGGATGACGATGAATCACGTCTTTACCCTATCCTGTGTCTACAGACTTCCTACAAGCAGTCAGTAGATTCGTGACGTATGAGTATCTCTCACGAAAGCCATATTGTTCCTCCGTGATGAGTTGATAACCTTCAATCCTAGCCCTAAGACAGTTAATTAGTAAACTCTCCATTACTTTAAGAACCACTGAAAACACTGCTAACATTTGGTAGTTTGTGGGGTCATCTCTGCATCCACTCCTGAAAATAGGCGTGATTATGAATTGTTTTCAGGTTTCTGGTAAATGGCCAGTTGAAGCAGACCGACTGAAAGTACTGTGAGCGGTTCCACCGAATCTGCGGTGCAGCTACGCAGGACGGCAGGGGTTATCTAGTTCGGGCCGGGGGGGTTGTGAATTACTGGGTCGTCTGACGTTATTCTAACTTGTGACACTCATATTCAAAAGAACTCAGTTAGATTGTTTCCTGTGTCCTCAAAAGCCGCTAGAGATTTACAGTTGTGCACACTTATCTACTATTTACTCAGAAAGTTGGTCGCCTTTACATCTGTGTTGGTAAGTTCACTGTTTACGGACTGCCAACATTACTCATTGTATGTGCTGCGACTTCGCTGTAGAAAAGCTAGAGATTTACATTCAGCTTTTGAGTCAGACAGCGCTTACAGTATGGGGGTTGGATAAACCTTTATCTGTGATAATTTAAACTCAATATGAGACTGATAAAAGGTTGTAAAGTCCAACCAATGAACTGTAAAGTACAGTTTGAGAGTTTTGCCTAATAGAATGAACTTGTCATTGATGAGGTCGAATAATGACCGTCAGTTTTCGTAAGTCTGTTCGACGAATGTGTGCGGAGTTAGCTATCTATACTTCAAATCGAGATGCACACAGCCACTTTCGCGTGTGCCAATTAATGGGCGTGTCCGTTTGCTTTTGAATATACGGCCAGTTTATTCGCATACGTAAATACAAATGAAATCACGTATCACCATTTCATGTAGCCATTAAGGTGACAAAATTTTTCTCACTGACGTTAAACAACTCTTACGTGACGTTGTAGTTCTGTGTGGTTGCAATCGCATATCTCTGAATGCAGCTTGTAGGTTGGTTTTCAGATATTAGTTACCTTAGCTACACATCCTCAAACCGACCGTTTCGTCTCTGTTCGAACTCATCCGGGGGAAGTAACATGGCAGGCAGTCGGTTAACAATAAGATCGTACCGGTCTTACGTTCATTACGGCCTTTCAAACAAAGGACTTTTCCATTTTGGTCGTTAGTTGATTAGCTTGTTCTCAGTATTCACTTTTACAGGCAATACACAATTCCAACAACTGTTTGTCTGGATGATCCCTAATCAGGTTTATATTGACCTCCTAAGCAAACTGGTTTCTGCAGACTTCCCATAAATCAGCCTCTTATGTGAGTTTACTTGTCCTGTTATTGACTGTGAAACCGATGAATAGGTACAATGCGTTACTATCAGTTGGTTCGTCTAAGCAGTGAATGAAAGCGAACATTAAGCACAAAAACCCAGCCCGGAAAGTGGTGTTATTCATGTCATTGCAGTACAGTAAATCTAAGTTCAACCATCCTGTGGTGCATAATTGATCGCTTTATGTAGAAACGTGCCTAGGGCACGTCAAATAGGTTACATTTGTGTTTCTGGTCTGCTAGTTAGTGATCACTTCATTCAACTCTAGTTTTTATTTTCATATCATAGTGGGTGCCTTTCTCTAAAAAAAACCCTCACTGTTTATCTATCCTTCTTTCCATACAACGAGGAATCAGACGTACAATAGAGCATCTAGTCCGTAATCGTTCTACGCTTCACACGACTATATAAAACGAGTGCTACTGGGTATGATATCCAATTCGTTATCAGTCTGTCTAATAACACTAACGTTATATCATGAAATTTTCATTGCCTTTTCTATGGTTGATGTGTTCAAACAAAAACCAATTTGCTAATTTGGGAATACGGTAAAATAAACACATGTTGATTATTGTGTACACCAGTGATACCTAGATGTTCACATGACTCGAAAAGTTCTATTCATGTAATGGACTGAATCGGTTCTGTCATGGTATCACCAGTAACCAATCAAACTTTTCTTCTAGTAAACTACCATAAACGCACCTTGTTAAGTTTCGACTCAGTGACGCTACTGATTGAGGCAATGTCAGCAAATTATGAGAACTCCAAATTTCGTCGATTTTTCCTGTTTCAAATTCGACTAACGCAAGCGTTGAAGACGAACCATAGATTGCAAACTGTGTAGGTTTTACTACTATAGACGCCATAATTTGGCATACACATACCAAGCCAAATATTGCGGCATCTATTTTGGTGAACTCATAATAGTAATTTCTAAATGAATCGGGTCGAACTTTCTCACGCAAATCTGCTGGTTCCACCTGGCTGGTATTTTACCGTCTTTTGCTGTCAATGGCAAAATACATTTCAGCTCCCTTTCTTAATGTACTGAACATCAGACAAACATTTACAAGTTAGGGCTCGTGCAATACCTCGTCAAACGGCTTTATTAAGAACGAATTCCGGGGTAGAAGTTAGTGGACATTTTTGCAAGGAGCGTCGCCTTTTTCTCACTCATATTCGAGGATCCCTTCTGTTAACTGCGACTCAAATCGTAAGTCCACTTTCCAAATGCATTAGAATTGCCTGAGTGCAATCAGTGATTTATTCAGTTTGTTCACTCTTCCCCCAAGTTAACAACGTTGCACACGGAGCATGCAGATATTTGATGATGCGACCGTCGTTGGACACCCACGTCGTATTTCGATGATTCAATGTTTGATAAGCCGGTTTGTAGTTGACCGCCCATATCCCCCGGGCCGGTGCCATTGTTCCTATGACACTGCACGAACGTCGGTTTTTCTGGACTAGTCATGGAAAAAATGATGTAGCAAGGCTCTATGTAAACACTATATCAACATAGGAGCAATACGCCATACGAAAAATTATGACCACTTGCCGATTCTGATAGACAGATGAAAGTTTAAGGCTTTAACTAGTATCTTGAGAAAAGCATTAATTGCAATTGACGACAAACTATTTCAATAGGTCACCAAACTGTAACAGAAAACAGTCTGTCTGACAAATATGTGAAGGCTCGTTATTTCGTAGATCACTTTGGACTGCAAAGGTAAAGCGCTTCTCCGTAATCTCTTCAAGGGAAAGACCAAAGATAAGAATGAAGCTACCGTGAAACTTTCAATATTCTCTACAGTAGGAATCAAGGATTTTGGAAAATAACCCCATACATTAGGTTTCGGGGACCTACTGCGATGTACAGTTCGACACATTTAGACCAGATGTCGAAAATGAATCTTGATATGAGTTTGAAAAGCAATTTTCTGTCAACTCGACAAATCGACTGTTTTACGTTGCGTAGAAAACCGAATTCCTTCTTAGCTGCATTTATGTGATGATTTGAGAAAAAAATTTTGAACGATAACCGTATACCCGTCTGTTTCTTGAGGGTTCAGCACAGCAAAATACTGTTGTTTATACAAAATACGGTATAAAGACGTTACCAGAATCGCCAACAATGGATAAATGAGCACATTTGTCGTCTTTAATGGATAGATTTCATTTCTGTGACCGTTGTTCAATTGCACTGATGTCAGCTTGCAGAATGCTCGAATCATGGGAGTTTTAGATTTTTAAGTCGTCCGCGTAGAAAATAGAATGAATGGAAATTCTACCCGATAAATGTAAATTGAAAACAATGAAGGTCCAAGAACCGGCCTTCTGGTTCACCTACTGTGATAAGTGCGACTGACAAGAGATCATTAGGCGACTTTCTGGCGGTAACTATAACCAACAATAAACATGAGTCCATTTTCCACTAAAGTGGACTGCCTGTTACTTGGTCAAACACCCTCACCCGAAAACGCCCATTCATTGAGCAAAAATGTTACTATCTGATGTAAATCACCACGTCCCATGTAGAACAGAAGTTTATAAAATGATAGTGTAGACGTAGCCAGAACACTTAGATTTCTGAAAGCCATCACACTCGAAACCAGAGTCACGCTAGCTTCAGATAACCGATCACAGATTTTGAGCAGATATTACCTCATGAATGCAGGTGATATCACGTGATCGGCCCCTTCCACCGGATCGATAATACTGGTAAGGTGTGCTCGTGTTTTCAGGCAAACACACTCAATTCAAAGAGACTAATTCAATTACTGTTGAACAAGAAGTACAAAGCTGAATGAACTTGAAATCAGTGAGATATTTGGTTCTTCGGAGAATGAGCCTGAATTTGTTGAAGGTCTCCAGAGGATTGTAGAAGTTTAAATGTGTTGTAAATTTTCCAAGAGATCCAGCTCCACTAATGAGTAATCAGCAACGCGTTAGATCTTTTACTTCTCTCTTTATTGTTCTTAACTAAACAAGAGAGACGGAAAGTTTGTCGACTAGCGTCCAATGCCAAAATGAGGTCTTCGGTTACTAAAAAGACGCTTCCACAGGTAATTTCAACATGAACCATTCAAACGGCGTTGCAATAAAGTCTATGCATTGACTTTTAAAGAATGCAACATCTTCAATCAGAGATAAATTAATCGGCTTCCTAAATGAGCACAGCGATAGCATGTCGTGAGTATAAAGGAAGGATTTTAATATTCAGTAAAGAGACGTAGTTTGAGATGAAAGACCTTGATGTCTAGAAATGATGTTGGTATGATCGCCGTAAACAGGTGATACAGTTGAGTAAAGTACTCAATGTCATACTGTCATTGACAGCTTGGAGTACAGTCGCAGTCGCGGTGGTGGTTGAACTGTATGTACTGGTTGGTGAATAATATTAGCACCATGGACAGACTTGTATTGCCACTTATTACATAACGGGTGTCAACCGCAGTCACATTTTGGAAAGAGAAACCCAAAGCGTGTGTCCCGCGTCACAGCGTGAATTATACGTGACGACCAATTATTAGCTCCGATGTGTATTCGATTGTCTTCATACGTATCGATCTGTCGTGATACATGTTTCCACATTTGAACTATAAGCTATCCTAGGATCAGAATCCGAGTCCAACTGCCCCTAGGCTACCTTGTTAGGAACACTGCGAGATACCCTGTGAGACAGAAAATAGATAGAGCAAACCCTGTTGGATGCTTTTAGGGGAAACCTTCCTAAGTTGAATTTGTGGTTGTATCAGGCCTGTTCGACTTGTTTCGCTCCATCATTTTCAAAAACTATAATTATTTTTGCTTCATTTGTGATCCGAAATGTGTTGGTTGCTAGTCGTTTAGCATCCAAAACTGAATGCGACGGTGTTGTGGGGAAGAAAATAACTCAGTGAAAATTGGTCATTTATGCAATTTATTGCTTGGTGTAAGTCTTCCGCCTGCTTTGAAAAGTCAGAAAAAGAAACTCATTGACGTTTTTTGACATTTCTGCACATTGTATTGTCTCTATTCTTTCATACATTTAGGAAATGACGGAAAAATATTTTATGGGGATTTTTGCCTGTGAGGCTTCGTTGAAAATCATCGCACTCGGATTCATTCTACACAGAGGGGCTTATTTAAGAAACGTGTGGAATATTTTGGATTTTATTGTTGTCGTAACTGGGTAAGTTTTGTTCATAGTTATCAATTGTTTTACCATCTCATTTTATTTATTGTGGTGTTTCCCAATACGTACTTTGTATAATCTGGACAATTTAACATTTGTGAACAAGTCGAAGAGAAGTAACTTCATGATCACAGTGCACAGTGCTTTGTAGTTCCATGTTATAAGTGCACAATTATTTATTGTGTTCGTATGCATTACAGATCTGTCAGGCTATGCACTGCATCTGATAAAACGATAGGTCTGGTTGATAGGCCGTTTACTTATAGATTATCTTGACAGCCTGCCTTATTTTGGTATACACAAGATATAAAGTCCGCGATCTTACTCGTTCTTGAGACGATAGATTATGCGAAAGATACAGACTATTTGGCCGAACTCAGGGTGTTCGTTTACTAAGTGTATGGCCTCGTGACAATAGAACGCTCGATTCTGTTCCATCCAAATGTGTTAACAGTTTACTAATACATAGTAGTTCTTAGATTCCCAATTGATAATGAAGTCAATCTCATGTTTTCATTCGGTGATTGACATGATAATTATGACAAACCACCTCATCATGAAATTTCTTAGATTGCAAAGGTTAACTGGTATAGTATTTCGACCTACCACAAACCTATAATGCACCAGTTCAGAAGATCAACGGTTTTTCTAACAGGAGGCTTACCAAATGCGCACAGAATGCGCATATGCACGTATCTTATGAGTGCACTATAGACACATTAAGCCATCAATACAACTTTGGTCTTAGCAAAAATTGTTTACGTCCACATGTGTCCACTAAAACACCGCTGGATTGTGAGATAAGTGAAGGGACGAGAAACGAGTTGACGGCCATCGGTTTGCAGTCTGCATCAGGTAACCACCTAGAAATATAGAAAATAAATTTTGGTTTGGTGCGATAAACTTAACTCTTAATTCAACTATTCAGATCTTGATCAGCTTTCATGTATACAGCCCTTAGAGTAGAAGTTTACACAACGGTAAACTAATCTGATTCCAGATTTTCGGTGAAACTTGCATTGTATAGTTCACCTTAAAGTGTAATTATGTTACGTAATTAATACTATAAGCGTGTACATTTAGATGTCGTCTCAGCTACCCAGTACAATATAGTGTTAACAACACCACTATGTGCAACGCGATTTGTCTCAGTGGCCACCAACAACGTGGTATAGAGCAGTATAGAATCCTTTGGATTTCATCAGTATCACATACACCATACAATAGCTCATAATTGTCAGA
Organism: Paragonimus heterotremus; assembly: GCA_013368495.1. NCBI lineage: Eukaryota > Metazoa > Platyhelminthes > Trematoda > Plagiorchiida > Troglotrematidae > Paragonimus > Paragonimus heterotremus. Next base: position 27,824 of record LUCH01000170.1, read on the forward strand.
ATGCCAATCCAGACACTTATGCATTGGGACACAATATAACTGTCACCACGAAAAGTTCACTGCGATATGGTCAGTAAACGTTCGTGGTTAAGTTGCGGGGTGTAATCTCCACGTGACGCAATGCTGTCGTTTATGCAGAAATGCGCTATCTGATACATCGAGTTCAGTAGAAGCACATATTTGTAAAAGCCGACCGCCATTGCTAGTGCATCGCTCACGGACACTTCTCGTCTGTAGTACGACGACCGAGTTGTCTATCCATACCACCAGCAGGCACACTGATGTCCATGTGCCTCGATGTCAATTTAAGGTGCCCCAGGAGAGTTCTCTGAGGTTCAGTAGTGAACGACATCGCATGGCTAATACACCCATGGGTAAGATGTCAGAAACAGGAAGTGGTTGACTCCTACACAGTGGCAGGACACAGATGCGTCGGGAATGGTGAGTAAACAAGTCTGGTAGGCCTGAGCCCGCTTGCTAACCTGGAGGGAGAGGGAGCAAGACAATACGTACGCAGTGAGCACTGATTGTATGTATGCGTTGGTAAAACGTAGTACGCACATAAATAACACTTCTGGTAAATTGTTCGTCTGTCTACGAGTAAATGGGTGGTGTACTCACGTTGGTATGGGCTTCGATCGTCGTGGTTGTCTGAATCGCTGAATAAGTCGCACAGACTCTGTCTCGGGTGCCAGGACAATAGCCATCTGAGTACCGATTTGACAGAGATTATGAAAGCTGAAGGCAGGGCTGTACCATCCATGGTGATAACACAGAACGGACCATTTAACGGAGTGCTCACTGACCCTGAATCACCCACACACTGAAATGAAAGTGCCGATTCTCAGCTGACATGGGAAGCGCCAACTCTTATTTGGTGAAAATCTAACTGATTAATCTCTATCCAGGCCGCGACACGATAGATGATAAAGCAACAGATCAATCCAAATGTTGCATTAAGATACCACATTAGGATTAAACGAACAGTCTCAATGTCACACCTTCCGTCATTCGTTAAGTACTTTGTTCCGTATTGAGCCAATCAGCTTACAGCTCGCGACTTTGCATGCACCAATATGATCAGCCAATAACTTAATGGTGATGAGCATCTATAAACGCGGGTTCCTGTCTCATGAATAGATACTGCTTACTGCAACCAATCCGATAAACCATCCGCAGGCATGTTATCATAAAGGAACCGGACAGAGATGTTACCTGTGTAGGCATGGGGAACTCCTAGGTTTTGGCAGATAGGTTATCTTGCCTACTCCAGATCAGTCGACGCTCGGTTCAGGGGGTGTTGCAGCTTCCACCCATACAAGTTACATTATGGAGTAATGCTTTGATAACGTGAATGGGAGACCCGTTTAACGTGCTAGGAATGATTCTTATTAACCTTGTCCATTATTCTACTATTGACTAAAGACATCAGTTTCTTGGAAGAATCTGTGTTTTCCTTTATGGTGGGCACAAAAGATTGTTTTGCTGTTAAAATTGACGCACGACAACTTCAACTTCAAGCTTTTGTTGTGGTTCAGAATACACAATATCACACATTCTGGCTCATAATTTTCCACAATTGGTGGGCAGAAATACACCACATGTTTTGTTGAACAACAATACCAAAATTAAAAGTATGTATTGCATTGATTAATAATAAAACAATTACGATTTTCCGCTGTCCAAATGACCAAAGATGGTCATTTTATACGCCTTCACGTAAAACAAGATAGCAAAAAATTCGAATGTCTAGGACTAAATTATGGTGAATTAGCTAACGGTGCTTATGTCTTTCATTGGGCATATTCCCATTGGTCTGACAAAATCTTTCGCAGTCTCCAACACTGATTGTCTGGACCTGATTGTTTAAGATTTCCTTCGCTCAGTTTTGTAATGACTGACATCAAGGGCACCTATTATTATTTTCTCTCTTTGAGTTGCCAGTACGTAAGTACTGAAATGTTGTTTCAGTCGAGGAAACAATGTTCGCAAAATTAGCGCTACGGTAGAACGAGGCTTACTGACTTATTCCATTGAAGACGGCTTGTATACTAATACAACGTATCAAGCCTAGCTGTGAACTATGCTAAGTGGCCTCACGGATCAGGAAAGAATGGATTTGGTGATAGTCTGCCTTGATGAGATCTACCACATGCACCTAGAGAACTTGTGCGACGATCCTGCGTACACGGATAGAAGACTCTTATGAATGGCGACAAACTCCCTGATTCCAATCAAGGATATGTGGAATGTGTGCAAGCACCAAGAGAACCAACTGATATGCAAATTATATTCCTGATATTCTTTGACAACGTGATTAACAGCTGGAGTGACCAGAGGAGATGGCTGGAAAGGCCAGAAGTGTCGTGACAACGTTCTATTGGCATAACACAATATAAAACGTTCAGTCGTCCCATTTGAGATTATACACCAACGGGATTGACTGACCAATCTATTATCCTTTTATTGGATCGTCCCTTGATACGAGCTCAATCGTTTGTCCCCAGAACCGAGAAGAAGAATAGGTGCGGTAACAAGTCAGAATTAGGCAACACAGGTTCCAAATTCACAGGGCGAAGTAAGTACCATACGTGGCCGAGAGTGAACGCGAGAAAACAGTTCAGTTAACGTACAGGCGTTCGGTCGTGCAGTTGCAACCTGATTAACTGAGTGAGGTTGCTTAAACGAGTGAGTTTAAATATATCAACTCACTCGAAACCGGATCGATCAACCGATATGACGTGATTTGCCATTGCTGCTTCGTTAGGAGATGTTTCCTAACACATTTGTTCCGCATTTGAACATTAAATACCTGATATTCGTAGTGTTGTATAACAGAAAGTTTCGTTTGTGTGTAGTATAGCGCGTACATTCGGGAACTAAAGGGCAAGTATCAACGTCAAGAAGACGATAAACAAGAACCGACTTTTAGAATAGTGTATACGCACTATGAGGGACGTGCCACTATGGTGAACGGCAATGCACTACCGTCCAATGTGTGTGAATACACGTCAGCTGTGTAAATGAATGTACACGTTCGTGGTTCTATGTTTCAAGATACGGGATTTCATGCAACAGGCAACTTCGCAGAACTTTTATGTTTACAACTGTATCACGTAGGGTTTACGATGGTGTGGAAATCGGTGACCAGGTTCAATGTCAGTTTAGACAGCGAAATCCTGTTCACGTGTTAAGCGCGTAGAGCTGTTCTCAAAAACTTTTGTAGAACAGATTAATAGAGAGCACAATATGGTAAAAGCGTAAACCCACTTCTGTTCTTCAGAAGATGCCACTAATAAGCTATTGACAAAAACTAAACTGTCACACGGATCTCTGTTGGTTGAAGGCCTGACAATAACAAGATGCTTAAACCTTAAACTTGAAACGGAATCAATAGATTTTTGTTCATAGTTAATTGCGCACCAGTCCCTGAAGAGATGACAGAGCAAAGAAGCTGAAAATTCAATTATCGGATGTGAGTAGCAAAACGTTTTATTGAAGTGACAAGACAAAATAGATGAACAACGTAGTGTGTGTGTGTGTGTGTGTGTGAATTTACTCAGAAATGAGCCATTCATTCCCTTCTCGTATGCCATTACCCAATTGGCCCACATTTGACATACAGTGGAATACATAAATGAAGATTAAATGTTGGACCAAATGAGAAACGCTGGTTTGTTAACTAACTAATATGCGTCATTGATTTCACAGGCGACTGGCTCCGTGGTGTGAACTACGATGGCTTTCATTGTTTAGGCTGAGTGAATGAATGTGTACCACGTTGAGTTGACAATGATATAAGCCTGAGCTTATAGGTTTGTACAAAAGAGAAGTTAAATAATTATAGGTTCTTGGTACTGAATTTAAAGACGTTTGAGACATCGATAATCTGTGTTTTTCACACATGAACTCCACATTAACAACCATAGCGTCCCTGGATCACTGCTATATGCAAATGAGGGTTTTTGTTTGGGGTGGTGTTGAAACGTATACCCCGTGTGTTGGTTTTCTGAATAAATACTCCCTGTGCCACCCGCGTTCGTGGCTCGCAACACATCCATAAGACGCTTGACTCAGTCTACCAAACCCTTTCGAGAATGGAGAGAACAATATGGCAACAACTTGACTCAAATGCAACTGGCAGTTAGTTCGATTCCTCAGCAAATACCTCTCACAATGTATTGATGAAAGAAAGCGGATAGATAGTATACATCTTGTGACTGACTTCTATTGTAAAATATCTGCCTGACCCATGATAAAACACGGGTAAACATATTTTCATATTTAATAAACCACTTTCAGTGTCCATCCTTGTCTCGACCAGTCATAGTACGGGAATGGGGTCACCTGCACCCTAGCCTGTCCTCAACCGCACTATTCTGTCAGCCCAATAGGCGGCAGACCCCTAGACAGTTCACATGGTATAGTTTGTCTCTTTTGAGTCGCGCCTAGGTCACTCAGTGCCAGAATAGACTTGCAATGGTTTACCACCTACCCAGGACACCGTCTTTCTAGGTTAAACAACCGCGATCAATCTACTACTCTGATGGTTCCAGCCCTGCCGTCAGTTGTCATCAGTCACAGTTACGTATTGACTAGGTGTAATTTGTAACATGTCATTAAGAATAAAGGCGAAATATTTATTACATGGAATTTACAAATTGTCTCAGACAATGCAGCAAACGGCACCAATAATTCTACACAAAGATATAGCCGGTTCAAGCTGATGGTATCCAGTGGTATCTACACGCCACGTATTGTTCGTCTGTATGCTACAAAAATAATCTTAGTATCGACAGTTGTTTCCTTAAAGTGATATAATGTCGTCTTTGCCACGATCCATCAGTATGGTCTGATTTTGGCATGATATTAGGTCCAATCCAATTTACGCACGGCATTTTTCTAGACAACGATTTTTAACGAGCTATTCACACTGATCTCAGTAACGTAACAAGTTGCCTTCATCACATAAAATATCCCAATAAAAGATTGTGACAGGAAGTGGAACGACACGGCTTAGTGACGAGGTTACAAAACTGAGAGGTGTCATGTGACGCCTATTGTTTCCACAGCATGGCTATAAAACGTCACGTCAGAGTTCACGAATTGCGCAATAAACCTAGAAACAGCGTGATGCGCTTCATATTCTATGAGAGTTATTGATCAGTCTTTTAGTGATATGTAAATCTATCCGGTTTATGAATTCAGCTTTTTATCATCTATCGGTTAGTAAAAAATTATCGCGGTAGCACGATCCGTTACTGAAATACCGTATTTTAACTCCGTCTATTTGCACTCAATAATGCATGCTGGTTCCTAGTTCAGCGTTGTCTTTTTAGCTCTGAAACGTGTATGTAGGCAGTGCTTGTCGATCGTGGACCGAGGTTGTCAAAATTGGGTTGAGGATGCTGAGCGACTAGACATGAAGTGTGTGTAGACCCCGATGTCAACTAGTATGAGTATGGTTACAGCAGTATATGGTGGCCTTTCGTTCACGCGACTAGGTTAAGATGTCCGTTTTCTTGGGCAAGCCCTTTGTTGTCTGCGTGCGCTGAACTTCGTACGAACACACAGGTACCTGATGGTCACAGCGCACGTGTTACCCTGCTTCCCCTTCCTTCAGCTTATCAAGCGGGCCTAGGCCCATCAGACTTGTTTACTCACCGTTCAATCAATCCCTGTGTCTGTCAGTCTACCCACTGATATATTAGTCGTGCGAGGTCTTCCACTGGTGAACCCCAGACAGCTCTTTCGGGACATCTTAAGTTGACATCAGGACACGCGAAAATAATGTCCAGCCATTTTAAACTGGAAAGAAATAGTGTTTGTTTGGGGGTATGCGCAGACATAAGTAAACAACGTCTTTCTGGATTGTGTTGATAGACTTTATCTGAAGCGCTAAGTCTGAGAGCATATGTGGTTTTCTTAGGGAACCTTATCCGAAGTCAGTGATTCAAAAGTGTTACTCAGTTGGCAGTGGAAGGCCTGCCTATCCCGAGGGCACAGTGATTAAGACAGTAATGTCTGAGGGTTGTCACTGTTCCACCCATTGGGCATATTGGAATGTGCATCAGGCTTTGAATGATATGAAAACTTTGTGACGCCGGAGATCGTGGCCAACCGGAGTGCTCTTCTTTTAAGACTACCTCTTCCCATCCTCTTCCTTGGAACATTTATACGTGGTTAGTAGTGTAAAATACAACCTTACGAGTGTAACTGCTTTTCGTCTGACTATTCCCGTTTGGTCTGTCTCATATAAATGTACATGAAAAGACCGAACTCCTAGTCATCGTAGCTCTCCGGATCAATGTAATGCACGAACCTGACCGCCAAGTCAAGATAGCAGAATAGATCATAGTTCGGTGGTTATAACCGCTCGATTTACAAGGAGTTTGCTATGTTAACATTTATGGATCCCACTGAGTGTAAACATATATACATGGTTGGAACACCTTTCACGACAACCGAAGCCAGAGGATATCCGAACAACTATCTACGTATGTATTTCACTATGCCCGAATTATGGGTCTACATTTTTCATAAATACAAGGAACACGCTTGAGAAAACGTGCATGTTTGGTCCCAGTAGTCTACTCGATCAAAGATGGTAGCGCTTTTGATAGATTAACGTGAAGGGAGAAATACTTCCCTTGTAAAAACAGACAGCCTGACTATAAATCATGGGAATCTTGAAACTGAAAGTAGGTAGTGATATATGACTAGAACCCAGCTAATCCTTCAAGATAAAATGGGCTGACGAAGCCAAAATCGAGGAAAGACATCGATCGGGCAAGAATCAAGTTTTTGGAAAGGAGACTGAATGGTTTACTAAACCATGTGAATAGTCGGTTGTGATGAAAGAATCGTGCGTGTACGAGTTAGTACCCCGTTGCCTAACGCACGCGCCCATTCCTCATTCAGGGTTCACTGCTGGTTCACTGATAAGTTGTAAGCCCGAGGAGGTTATACCTACAATTACACCTCTATTTTCATCCTTCGACTATTAACCATGACTTATATGGACCCAACCGTTATACATATCGATGGTATTGCAAGAAATGTTACAAAATTAAGCACGACCATTACGAGTAACACAACAAAAGTGGTTCATGTGATCGCATGACTATCACAAAATGGGGACTACATTGGACCTGTGTATAAAAAATATGCTTATAGGGGAAAGGTTAGTAAGTGTATGACTGCAGCAATAAAAAGTAATAGATAATGGTTTTACAGACAGTTGTTTTCTTTATTTCTTTCCCATGCCACTACCACAGACGTGGCCGATGTATTGCGGGTGGTCTATGGAGTTTACCGGTTTCTTGCGGAGCAGAATGTCTCGTACTTGTGAGGATGCCCTCTCCAAACTGTTTCGGTATGAGTTTGTGTTTTTCGATATTTTCCGATCCTCCAGCAACTTCAGCTTCTGAAAGGACGTTGGGTGGGCACTGGTCCTCCTTAGCCGCGTGAATCGCAAAAAGGATGAATTTGTGTTACATGGGTGTGTGTTGAATGTGACAATCAGTATTCGAGTATCGATGCCAGAGGACACCATGTTACTGTGTGACAGGGTGATGTGCGCATAAATCCACATCCATCTGTGATGGGATTGGGGGGGAAAGTAAAAATAGCAATAGCTGGAATGGCAGAAATAAGTGTTAACAATAGTAGGAGGAAGAAATTACCGTGCTGGTTACTGGGTGGCTGCTGCAAAGAAACCGGACTTGATAGGGCGGGGTCAGATGAAAAGCAGACACACAAGGACAGTTAAATCGACAACTCACACGTGCGTACTGGGAATGACATACACACATACATACGCGTCGAGAGCTGAGCATTCTAGTAGGATTAAACCGTCCGTAGTGACCATCTAGGTAACAGCCAGTCATCCAGACTCTTCTTGAACCTCTCGAGGGTAGTAACCCCTACGACTTTCAGCCGGAGGACGTTCCAAGTCGGGCAAGCTCGGATAGCAAACTGCGTTACCTGCAAAGTTGGCGAATACGCATTATGTCCCGCTGAAACCTGTGTTAGTGGTCTCCATTTGCTCCACTTCGTGGTCATGATTTTAAAGTTGAAGATCCTGTCTTCCATCATTCATCTGCAATCCAGCAGGGAGAGGTCCAGGAACTCCAGTCCGTATGTGTATGAGTACGAGTAGATACCTATAAACCTTTCTGTTGCACTTCATTACACAAACTCAAGGGTAGTCGTCTTTCTTCAGGTATTGAGCACATTCTTATTTTTGCCTCTAGCAGAGGTCTTACCGGAGTACTGGAGATGCACACAAAAGAATTCTACCAGAAATTTCCCTAGCATTATAGTAAGCGGCGCCAACCTGCTGTTAGCTTTCTCTGTCAACGTCACCGTATTGACAAGAGGACAGAGGTTTACCGAAAGTGGAGCCCTACGGTCTATTTCAAGAGGAACAACCGTAAGCGGGTGTTCACGAGTCAGATAGATTTTGCTGATTCGTGCCGTATGTGAATGATTTTTGACTTACTAGTGTAGAATAGGAGACTGTTTTTCACTGAACACCGATGAATTGCGTCAAGATCTCGCTGTGTCGTCCGCATACTTAAGCTTGGAGCGTTGACTAACAGTCGGTAAATCGTTCACAAATAATAGGAACAACAAAGGGCTCAGTACGGATCTTTTCGGGACACCCGTGGGAGCGTCGAGTGCTGGAGACAGCTCGCCGATGACCCTCACAGATTATGTTATGCCTGATAAGTATTGCTGGATCCGTTTACATAGCTGCCTGTCGAGACTTATAGCTGGTAGCTTACTAACTGACAACACGATACTTTTAATAAGTGCTGAACTTCCAGATTAGACAGAAAGTGCAGCAATGTTACGCGACATCCTCCCACTCTAGATAACCCCAATATCCGATAGATTTTGTACTGCCGAAATAACTGAAGGGGTTTTTAATCATTGCACGACAGTGATTACGCCTTATGTGAACGATTTAAAACAGTAATATGTCTCCTTCTTTTCACGCCAACAAACTGAACAAACCGTCGAATAGCTGAGCAAACCGCCAGCGTTATTTGGCGGCCGCCGAATCGCTTGCAGTCCGATTACGTAGCCCTGATTTGTGTTTTTGCATGAAATTTATTCGGCCATTGCAAGTTTCTTGGCCACACACATGTATTTCATCCTGATAGTTTGTCGTAAAATTCAGTCATCGTCCGTACGGACGGTAGCCAATTTTGTGGAAACTAACTTCAGCTCTTACTATCACCCATTGACAGTCACTTTTTGAAATCTGCGACCTGTCCGGTGACGAAACCCCAGTATTTGTGTTAACTTGGGTGTGAATTAACAAAATGGTCGTTTTTCGTATAGTTACTTTCATGTCGATAGGGGTTTTCGGGTAGCTATACATCATGGCAAGCTAAAAATACGAGTACAAACTGGTCCGTTGCCAGGTCACATATCTTATCCGAAGGTGGTACAATGACTGATGTGATCATTTGCACAGTCCACAACCCGGCAGACACCAGTTCACATCATTAACTCAGTGATATTTTTTCAATCGTTGCCAGCCGTACTAACTGATGTGCATCTATTTAGATTGTCTGACTTTTCCTACGTAGAATATTTATTTTCTATTCTTTGGCTATTGACCACGGGGTTGTGTTTCACCACTTAGACCACCTGACACAGTCAGTAAGATGATGTCGAAAGTAAAATACATGTAGTAAGCTTTTTATATTGTCTTTTTTGAACTGAATATAACATGATGGCAACTTTCTCATTCGGATGAAGAATCTAATCGGCCCTTTTCAAAACGAATCACTAGACTGGAGTTTTGTACTTGTAAGTGCTCATCAGTAGTGTATATCTCTAACAGAGTCGACGTTGAACTCCGGCCACGTTGTCATGAGGCAACCGTGTTCTGCCCTTGTCCTCATATTAGGCATGAACCTCATCACCGTACGTAAACACAGTCATTTTCCGTTGTGGGCAGTTATCCGGTTGCTCGATCATGTCGATTAGATACGTAGTTAATGGTTGTTAACTTCAATCGATAAACCACCGATTGGGACTTCAAGATCGTGTGTGTAATGTTCAACTTAAACCAACCCAATTTCTGACTACCCATCAGTAGTTCGGTTTTATTTGATGACAGATTTTATCGTCACGTTGATGGAGCAACAGTGAGAAATCCGTTAGGATCTGTGCTGGCTGACAGTTTTATGACGTTAAAAAACTCAAGATGAAACTGCTATCCTTGTTTCAACGTTATATAAACGTCATTTATGGGCAACTTTTGTGTTGAGGTAGATCAACTCCGTGAATAATTTCATAGTCTACCCCCTAACTTTTGGTCGTTGCAAAGTTCCGGGAAAGTACAACAATGTCCCAGTAGACATGGAAACTACTGGGAATGGCAATCGATTAACTGGGAGAATAGCAAATGAGACACCCGCTTTGAAAGTCTTGCTTGAAGGGCATTCGAATGATTCAGTAACACCGCCGAACAATGGTGATCGAAAACAGTTGAAAACGGATTTAAATTATGTCCGTCAAATGTTTTACACATCAAACCACCTCATGCACAGCTCATATTGCCCTGACCATGATAAAATCCCATGTGACCTATGTTTCTTTATTAATGTGCTTTCGACCATACCACATCTATTAGAAATCACGTGGGTGACACAGCCAAATACTAGAACAGAAACAATTCACATCCCTAAAATATAATGGTGACTCGTTGGTGGTTTAGAGAGGATTTTCCTTTGACAGAACAGCAGACTATACACTACTGGGTGCAATATATATGTCGGCTTCTCACACCTATGCACTTAAAGCAGACCCTGTCCGGATGTACGGTGTAAATGTGGTCCTCCAAAAGATAATATCTTGATACATTTTTCCGACTTATCTAAATTGGGGTTTTTCATACGGGACTACCGAGTTTTCGGACTAGCCAGCACAAAGCTGAACTGAGTTAGTGAGTGATCACTAAAAGTACCCAAAACTGGCAAACATTTTATCTTCATTAGAGCAGAAAGAAGACATATATTGCGATATGTTAACATTTCATTTACTCTCATCAGTCGCAAACGTAAAACATGCAAGTTAACTACATCATACAAATAAGGACAGACAGGGATTAGACACACATACAGGCACACCAAGTATTACGCAATCACGACCATGGCAACCCGATAGGTTGCCTCAACCACTTCTGTGCACATAACCTGGATTGGTAAGTTCGGATGAGCATCGCTTCACAAAAAGCTAATAGCTTCGGGTTTCGATTGCGTAACAGTATCTTGAATGAGTTTAATGGGTCAACTTGGTGACCTGTTGTCATGAGGTGTTTAGCAATCGATGATGTTGGGTTTCGAGCCGTCAGTGCAACAGGTTGAGGCTGGTGCGTCATGTGTTGTTTCAACCATTTCGGAATATGTTCGGCAACTCGCTGAGATAGTTGTCGATCTGTTCTGCCTATGTAAACGTCACTGCAACTGCAAGTGAACTGGTAAACAAGGTGGGAGGCAGAAGAGTTTGGCAAGCTACATTCGCGATTGCGGAGAACTAGTCCTCTGGTGGTTTGAAATAAGCGCAGCTGCGCAGCCGCATACGTTCGAGCCAGAGCCATGGTCGTGATTGCGTAATACTTGGTGTGCTTGTATGTGTGTCTAATCCCTGTCTGTCCTTATTTATATGATGTAGTTAACTTGCATGTTTTACGTTTGCGACTGATGAGAGTAAATGAAATGTTAACATATCGCAATATATGTCTTCTTTCTGCTCTAATGAAGTGGTTAAAGGGAACCCAGTGTTTCAAACATTTTATCCTCAAAATAATTCATCTTAGTAAGATAAATGAATACTCATTGGTTTTGCTTCTCTATTGAGGTGGACACTGTAACTATAAGTACTACAAATACTACAGTGCGTTCGCGACTACTTCAGCATTGTACCATAGCTAACTTATTACAAACTGAGACACATCCATGCAATCAATGGAGCGCATAAGTAAGGTCAAATGATATGAACAGATTACCATATTATTTGGAATGATAGATGAAACAATGCTAATCTTCACTGGTGAAAATAGGTCCACCCTGAAAGGTTCCGATTGATTGTTACTTCACTTATTTGGTCTACAAAAGAGAGGAGAATGTCTTATTCCACTATAGCTCTAACGCAGTCAGTCGATATTTTTAGTGGACAGTTTGCCTTGTTGATAAAACTAAATGGACCGTAAACACGTGGCATACATTCAGTATACGACAAGATTACGTGACGATACCCATGGAAGGTGTAATTTTTGTGTAATTGTTTGGTTGACCAACAGGAAAACATTATCTATATCGGATAAAGAATTTATAGATGTACACGGCTGACGAGCTCTAACATGAGTGAAACTCGAGTCTAGTGAGTTTTTTCGGAAGGGGATGAATGGAAAGTCCATTGGAATGTGACAGCTGCGATCAATGTGGGTGTTGTTCAGTTTGTATTATCAGTCAAGGTCCCTTACTACTCATTAGTAATCTGTAGAACGTTAATACAAAGTACACGAAAACAGACGAATTTACCACCCTGAAGAATTGGTAAACGCACTACTGAAAAAATGATGGGGTCTTGTCAACAGACTTTACACATCAAACGGTATTACACTTTAAACAACAGCGAGGTTATATATTTCATTATCCTCGTAGGAAGTCTGGACAGCCCTATAATTATTTCTTATACGCTTCTCATGGTTACCGTTGATATCATGCTAATGTGCACTCACATCGAATGCGCATCGCTAATACAGAACATTGTGAGATGTAAACGATTTGCTTACGACTAGATCAATACATCTCTCATACACCGTAACGTTTGCACACCTTATCAGAAATACATTCTCTGAGGAAAATGTGTATTACTTTGCAAAAGCATGAATTCGCTCAATGTCCCACAACTTTGACTCACAATTGACCCTATATTGAATGTGGATTGAATTCCACTTGCTTTGTAAGAATTGTGAAAACTCAGTAAAAGTGAGATGTCTATTAAACGACAGCAGCTAGCTCAAGCGATGTTTTTTTGCAAACTTTAATCACACTTTCTTTCTTTTCATCTGCATCTTGTAAGCAAACAATGCAGAATATTTAGTTAGCTCTAATTACGGAATAACAGCAAGTTGTTCATTTAAGGTCATCACCGTGTTTGCTTGTTTGCAGCTACATGCATCCAGAAAACATTTCACTTTTGTGTTTTCTCTCAGGTGGCACAAATTGCCATAGGCTTCCTCAAAATCACAATAGAAAGGCCATTTTTAAAAGAATGCATGCCTACTTTTTGTGTTTGGAAGGCCACACGGTGTAAGTTGTCTACACTGTGGATCACGCACCCATGAAAATAAAGGTATAATTCAAACGATTTCTAGGTCATCATGAAAGTATTTCTTACAGAGACAGACTGAATGATGTGCTGAGATTTTGGGTGTTATTCTTTGAAAAACTTCACGTGGGTATATAAATAAAGCCGACTCCAGTCCGCATAGTCGTTTACTCTGAATAGTTATTGAAGTGCATAAACATAACATTTAAAGAAATCTCTTTAACTTCACAAACCCTAGACCAGTATGAATATGAAGTTCGCTAACCTTTGGCTCATTGACAGCGAAGACCAAAAATCAATCACATGAACGTGACTAGTTCACGAAAGTTATTCGTAAAGTATTCATTATCAGTAATTAGCCTCGGTGGCTAGCACATCACACGAACCTGTACACTCTCGACAGTTCTTCAAGCTTAGATCGGCAGTTTACTGAAAACGCCTGGCAAGAAATTTATGTAAATGAAAACACTCCATATAGAATAGGCGAAATTTTTTATTTCTCACATCCTTGTTTATTTCGTGGCCGGGTTGTTTGACATTTGGACTGATCAAATGAGGTTACTTGAACATCTATACAAACCAAACGAATATTCACAAGGTATACATCATTTGAATCATTTGTCCAGTAGAAAGCGATGTTCACTTGTCTGATTGTCCAGCGGATAACTGTTTTAGTCCCTCACAAGAAGTGTGCGGTCTTGAACTTTGCGCACACTAGTTCGGGTTGATGGATTCAACCAAAACTAAAGCTGGTTTTCGAGTGTCCGTTTGATAATGAGCCTAATGAAACAGTCACGACATTGGTGACCATAGATTCGACTGAATGATGGCGTGACCGATTCACAGAGAAAGGGTGGTGCGTGCCAATATGTGGTGTTTATTGTATGGGCTACATTATTTTAGCTTTAATATCCCAGTATGTTCCGGCTAATGAAGTCCGCTGGTCTTCGTTGATTGTTCTGGACTGTAAAGACTATCAGTGTAGGTCACCAAGTTACTGGGATTCCATTGTGGTGTTTTTTCTACCATCGTTTATTCATTTGTGTCATTATGACCTGTTTAGGGTTGCTCATTCGGAAGCAATAACAGAACGGTCCATTGAAACTTTTAAACTGACATTGAGATCAAGAAAGCTGACAGCTGAACACACAAACTTTCAGGTGAACTTTTATACGGGGAAGGATGCATTTGGTTTTGTATAAGTGCTATGTCTCCATGAGTAATTTGTTAGTATCCCAAAGTAATCCGTGTTACCAATTATGGTAAATTTTTTCATGTGCTCGTTTCCTAACGTGCGTTCTATGCTGATTAGATTAGCTTTCTTCGGAGTTACATCGAAACAGGATTTGAACAAACAACCCTTGTGTTACGGACTACGCAACAGGACATTAGTAGTTCTGACCGTATTCATTGCTAACTGATAACCTGAATTCGCCAGCATCCAACCAAGTCGAGACATTTACTGTTAACTATTAGTAATTGTAATCCTCTCTTCACAATCATGTTTACAGGACAAGTAGTTTCTCAATACAAAATAGTTCTGGATCCTTACAAAAGGGTTGCCGGTTCGAATATTGTGAATAATACAGAAATGTACATAACTAATAATGAATTGAGCAACACGACGACATTTTCATCACAGCTACTTCAAGATTATAAACCGTACTGATTAACACCAAACTATAGAGCTCTTATCTCACTGACCAAAGGGGGAAATATCTTCTTTTGACAAAGCTCACACATTTCACATCACGGGCTTCCGTTCACTAAGGATGTCATCAAACTTCTATGATTACATTAACCGGGCCAAGTGAAATTGTAATTATCAAAGTGACATATTATCCCATCTGACTCGTATGTGAGTTAAACGTGAAAAATGAGTCGGCTACTGTTCGGTTCTACTGATCAAACTTTGAATTACCACAACGGTACAGGTACCTGACAATTCGCTTTAGCCACTAGTGGACATGTGAAATACTCCTCACCATAGGGTTGCTCAGTGGCTCGTGAAAATTTCACAGCCCATACACCAATGTCTATGTCAACAAAGTTTGTTATACTGGTGGATTTTTAGAGGCCATCAAAGGCCTAAGTGTTCATAAAAAGTTCACATGCTCGTCTGATGTCGGCCCGAGTTTTGCAGACGTGTCATTGAGAGAAACCACCGACCACTTATGTGCGTATATTGATACGTCCAGAATTAGACCACCGATTTCGACTTTGTTTCTGAAGGAGTTGCTTCGTCCTTATAAACCCAGTGGGCAATTTGTGTTTACCAGATCGCCTTATCGACAAATTTACCGGGTGGTTATGAAATCCTCCGTTGCCCTTTGACAGTGGACACATTTATGAGCAACATTGAGGATATGAATTTTGACCGAAGACATGTTTGTATTGCCAATAAGTGGATGATATATTAACGAAAATGATCGGTTTTGACGAAGTCGATAATATTCCGTACATGTTTAACATAGTTCGCCCCTCTATACAGTTCACATCAAGAAAAGAAATGAACAGCTGATTTCATTTCCATAATGTTACTTTAATCAGGTGACCAGACGGCTCGCTAAAACGATTTATCCTAAGGAAGCCGACGTGGACATGATAGTGTACTAATTTCAACGGTTTTGTGTCATTGAAGAAAAAGAGAAATATAACCCACTGTTTTAAAAATGGGGCACAGAAAAATTTTCCTGGAGGACGCCGCGCAGTAGAAGTTTGTACACAGTTCTAACTCATTGAGACAAAATGCTCTCCATAAAGACTTATTGTTAAAAACATGGCGGACAATTCATTATATTCTCTAGTTGGTTGAGGTGATAAAAAACCTATATACGCCAATCTGTCATCCAGAGTCGATTTAGCAGCGGATTTTCTCAGTCGTAAACTGTACAACGCACTGCTATGAACCCTCCAGGCCGCAATATTGTGATCAGAGTTCACGAGCAAGCGCTTGTTATATCATAACTTGGAAGAGAAAATGTCTGTTCACTCCAAAAATATAACCGTTTACGTTTTCTTCGGAGTATATTGGACGTACAATAAGACAGCTTGGTAAACGCATGAGGATGCATCATTCGTCATGGAGTAGTGGCAGAGTCAAAAAATCCAGAACTCGCGTTACTGCAGAATTTCTGGCGGACACGGATCACAGCGTAAGTTCCTGACAGGCTTCTCCTGTCGTCTTCAGAACGCCAAGAGAGTACCCAAGATCGGACAAATGCCAAAACATATTGACGGTTCAAGCGACCGTCATTCCATAAGGTCGTTTATGTTATGTTGTTATAAAGAGCTCATTCAAGCTCCTGGACCCTTTCGGCTCACTATTCGTCAACCCACGGACACACATCCTATTCAGATTGAGCAACTATTGGCAGACCAACCATACCACCCGAATGGTGGATACGACTGTGTGGTAAACCCTCGCAGATATGCTGGGTCGTCCACGGAATAGTAATGTGCTTGATAGCAATCGAATTTTACTCCTTGTGATAAGGAAAACGAAAATGTTGGTCCAGAGAATAGCGCGACTGTCCCGCAAATGGGTGACTAGTTAAATCAAAAACGACTGCGAAAATCCACTTTAATTCGCCCTAAAACATGTGCAACCGGAAGAAAGATACGGAGTATCTATATAACGTATGATGATTTGCAAATATTCTCGAATCAGAAGGTCGAAGAACAGTTACTAAAAATAGTACTTAAGGTCGGTAAGCCACCAGTGAGCATAGTGGAATAAAGGTCGACCAGGTATAACATAGCGAAGGTTGACTTCCGATCGTACTGGAAATTTCTGCTCATTTTGTTTGAGTAGAATCGCTTCCCCGAGAAAAGTGGTGGCTATGAGCAGAAAAAAATGGGGTTCCCTTACAGACTGACTTGATTGCTTTCTCCTTATCAATTCCAGTCAACAGAGTGCTTTATACACTCCGATTAGTGCATTTTCAACCTTTTCACATAAGCATGTCTTCAACAAGTAGAGGACATTTTGACTGGTTTTCGAAATAACAAATCTAACTGTGGAACTCAAGGACAGATCACAGAAATCGGTGTGGTTTGTGAAAACGTTCGTGGATTTATTTTCAGAATAGCTCAAGTAGGATAAGGTTGAAATTGTGTAAAAGTCTAGTTAAATAAGGAATAACGGAAGAGTGGTAGGACTGGGTAAGTGGGAACAATTTTTTTCCCCAGAGATCCGTGGGAACGTGTGGAAATATACTTAAACAGATCCGAATACAGAAGGTTGGTTGTTGTACCCGGTGAAGATTTTGGGGAAAATTGTCCACACATTTTGAAATGACAAGAAACAGAAAAATGAGCAAATTGTCTGTGGGAGATGCCAGTACAACAAGATGAATGTTTATGGATCTGGAACCAGGTACAATGTCCTTCGAGGACAAACCAGAGTAAACATCCGCTGAATATACACGTCTTAGTAAAATGATTGATCAAATGGTGGAAAATGGAGAGAAGTTGAGTGCCGGACGTGAAACGGAAGCCTATGGACATCAGTATCATGAAATAACCAGGCCATGTTGTTAATCAAAATAATCCTCAAACACTTGAAAGAAAACAGTGGAAGTAAAGGTTCATTATTTCTGTGAAAGATGGAACAGACATTGAAAAGTTTCTCGTACACATTCCTTACCATGAGGAAAAACAAAATATCGACACATGTGGATGTGTTAGAAGACAAACCACCAGACCCTGACCAACTTGTTAGATCGGATAAACTGTTCGGCAGGATGAGAGAACAAAAACTAGTTGGGTGCTTGTTTCCCAACACCACATTATCTGCATATTTGATTACAAGTGGCATGAATGCAATTTAAGGTGAAAATGAGGAATTAGAAGGGACTTCGCCCTGTAGGACACAGCAGACAACGATAAGTGGCAATGAGGCTTGACTGCCGAATTCAGTAAACTGTGATTTGTAAAATAATCACGTATAAACGCGATAGCTGAAGTGTGAATTCCAGATTCATCGAAGATTTGAAGTAGCGTCTCTCTATCAATGCTTCCAAAAATGTCGTTACCGTCGTAGAAAAACTTCTGCGAAGCTCTTGATTTTCCACGAAACCGTGGCAGGAAGGAATAAACTAGACAAGCAAGAGTATCCAACATTGAATATGAGCGATGACAGGTAAGTTCACTAGAACCTGCGATGTTCATCTTCACTTCCATTTGAGGAAGAATGAGTTTTTCAACGCTGCAGATGTACATGAGGTCGGACGAAATTAAACGTTTCATTTTTTGGAATTGGCATCATGTATGCTGTTCTCCAACAGTCAGCAACTTAGCACTGTGTTGAAACATTGAGTGAATAACTCATCTAGAGGTGGACATAAAAATTTCACACACTGCTTATGGACGATAGATGGTGAGCCGTCAGGTTTGATTATAACTGCGTTTTTTCTCAAGGCTTAGTGATCACCTATTAGTTAACAGTTAGAGCTATAATAATCTGATGCTAAATTTCTTCAACACACGTTCGTCAACTTGTTTATAATCTTAATGACTACAAAGGTAATTCTGAGTCTATTCGGGTTCACGTTAAAAACTCCGTCTCTCGTGTTTTCTATGAGTTAGCTTGCGATTGTTATACCTCTGTCAGTGAAATCAGAAAGTATCCCAAACTTGCTGTTCAATTCGATGGAGTATGACAACTGTTTGATTCACGAAAAACAACATAGATCAACATCATCGGTGACAAAATACCTCTACTGAGCCCCACTAGGATGGGGTCAGTACAACATCGATCGGCGTGCATCGATTGGCTGTATGTTTATGTAACAGTTAGAAGAGAAATCTCAGCTTCCCTGTGTTTGTACACTGGCAGAAAGGGTTGACGATCAGTAACAATCATCTGGAGGAACATTTTAAAATGAGAAGTTTTGATTTTTCATCATAATATTAAACAAATTTTAAGGATCTGTTCAGCTGCTATTCATCAAAAATATTTGGCTGACAAAGAGTTTGGTTCACGTCTCTGTTCCTTTAGCCTAGCTTGTCATAACCTACTTAACTCGGTTAACTACTTTAGATTATGCAAATCTCATTTTTGCGCACATACATGCTAAGATGTCACTCAGCTGAACATAATTGTACCCGAACTCAGACACAGTTTCATATCCACATGCATTCTGTTTCATAAGTGTACACAAGTAAGGTTTTTTCCATCTATTTGGCTTATTAATTAAGATAAAAGATTAAGTATTTTGTGTAAACATGTAATTACAAATACATCTAGTTTTAAACGTGCTGTGTTTTATTTTCTGAAAAACTGAAAGCCAATGAAAAAAAGCATAAGTTGTTCAATTTCGTAATTACACGGATGCTTTAACGCATGGTCTATTGCGTTCATTTTTTGTGTGTGTTAAGGTTTATTCATTTTAAACCGACTTGTTGTCATTCAGCCATATGCACTGAATTGTCTAAGCATCCATCAGTTTATAATCGTGAGTTGTTTGGTGCCGAGGACAGCTTATGTTACATGATGCTATTTTTCTGGAGTAAATCAACATAGATAGTTTGAGGAGCACTTTTGTCGTAGACCGATATGATTTAAAACAGTGGCACGTCACCTTTTTTCCTGTTTCCCATGCGTATAACAACAGAAAAGAGACACAGTCAATTAGGATTTTGTCCAGCTATTTTTCGAAGTAGTACGGTGTGCAATGTCGTAATTGTCATTTGGGGTTTTTAGTTACATCGAGAGGTAGGTAGACGTCAGGTGTTTGACAGTAACTGCTCATAAAATCTTGAATCATGTCATTTCTGATCGGTTCAGTACTCAGGGGAGTTACACAATTGATCGCTTTTCAAAAACTGAAGAAATGTTGTGGACGAGGAGAGGTAATTTGTAGAATGATTATCTAGGACCTACAATCTTCAGTGATAAAAAAAAGTTATTTTAGACACGACAGGTGAAATAGTGACAAGTTCGAGGAAATGCTTAGCATTGTTTAATCAACACCAGTTTAAAAATGGCGCATTGGTAAATAGGAGCGTGTTTATTTTAAACGACAAGTGTGACAATAGTTTGTTTCTGGAGTAGTTTCTTAGGTTACATTTTACGTCGATTACATTTAGGCAAATTATTTCTGTCACTCTTTGGAGTTCAGTCTATTCTACTTAAGTTATCGTCATTTGTGTAATTAAGTCAGATAAACGACCGGTTCTCTGTGTTGTGCAATCACGTAACGAAATTTTGAATTTATACTAAACAAACATTTCAGAATACAAGTTGACGCATATATGTAGTGAAGGAATTCATGATCATTTCATCATATTTTTAAGGGCATAATGGTATCCACATCAAGTTGTACATAACAAATGAAACAAAATTCACAGGATAACAGTAAATTAATTAATTCCAATAAACTGGTTTAGGCAGTCATTGCTAAATAGCTGGAGGGTTAGTGGGGGGTAGAAACATAGGTACGTCACCATGCCAATGTGACGAGAACGTTCTTGCGTTGTCAGTAGTAGACCTACTGTCTTTTTCTCCTATTTCTCTATCAGTTCCTTATAAACAGATCATATCATTTGATTATAACAACTGATGGCAGATCAATCAACTCGCTTTGTACAAGAATCTCTATATTTCACTGTACAAGTTATCCATATTTTTCGTCATTTCAAGCAGGTGGACTTCATTCAACTCACGTGGATACACTACGATTAACCTGTCAACCGTAACCAATTCCGATGTAATTCAGAACATGTATACGTCAGTGCATACGTTGTTACTGGTCTAGATGAACGACCAATCAACTCAGTCTGCTTTGCCCGACGAAGTAGCTTAGATAGGTTCTTCTCAAGTGACGTTGTCTTATCTTTCTCCGATTCCATCTTTCTCAACTTCGATTGGTCATTCATTCATTTCAGCGTTCATTTCAACAGTCAAAGCCCGATTTTAATTGTATGTTTACACAACCTCGGAGATGATAATGCCTCCAATCCTGGATTGTTAGGAGGTGCACCCCTCAAAAAATTACATAAGCGTTTCCCAAATCCATTTCGTGAGATCCCTAGAGCGTGCTTATCACTTACGAAGTATCTAAGAATGACACAATGTAAGAGACGAATTCGTTGAAGATTACAATCTGCCTTTGGTGTTCATTCATTCTACTCTCTTGCGGTCTGTTCAACGTAAACCTGAGAACATTTCCGACAGTGTGTATCGTACGTGCCGTTATATCTTACCTCAACCAATAACGGAGATTTCAGTACACGCATTATCGCACTTCTGTTTGAAACTCAACTTTTCAAATAGTGTCGAACCTTCCGCTTTTGGGCATAAAGTTGGTGGTGTTCTTCCTTCCCGCTGAAACATCCGGTTTTGAGTCAGAAACTCTTTGTTACTGATTTTTACAAAATTGTTGAGATATTCTCTATCCAATGATCTAGTCGATTTTCTTCGCAAAATCCTTGTGCCCGATCAATTTCAGCGTGCTCTGTCAAACCTCCAACTGCTAACAGTCCCTCATCAGCTTCAGACCGTTACGTCTGAGTTAGTCTTTCCGTATTGCCAATCTGATGGTGGAACACATTAGAAATAAGAATAATACTATAATATGTTGCGACAAGCAATCGATATATTTACACCAAAATCGAGTTTTATCAACAGGTCATTGAAGGACAAGATTACTAGCTGATTTAAAACAGTCAAGCATAGCATATATAACCCATTAACATCTTGAGTTAGACTTCTGCAGATGAGCGCCATCTTCCATGACAATAGCATATGCATACCATCTTTTATATTGATTCTTGTTTAATGAAACACACCATAGGGAAACATTGATAATTCAGCAGCTTCACATCTGTCCAACATAAAAGAACATTAATGAATACTTTGTTCGCACGGGGCAAGTCGAATCTGTTTTTCATGGTAGTCTTGCAGAAGAACTAGACTTGATTACTACTGTCCTACAGTCAAATGGTTACCCCCAGGAGGTTCACAAATAGGTACAGTAGACAAAAAGTACCACCCGGAGAGGTGGTTTTGTATAAAAAAAAAAGGTCTACATAGAGCTGCCTTTTAACGTTGATCATATGGTGCATCAAACAGAACAACATTTGAGGAATTCAACTGGGTGAACGTTCAGTGCAGCTGAACTTCTTGTAATCGCTCGGAAAACCTATCGGTACATCCAATCAAAGCAGATCAGCCTATCCATGCCACCTTACATTGTGCTTATCTATTTATTTGTAACTCTAAAGAAAGTTACACAGGCAGAACCGAGAGATGACTAAACTCCGAAGTGAAGGAAGAGTTACCTGAATGAGTGCAGTAGTCCGTGTTACCGGAAAACGACAATGTTGCTAAAACACTTAAATAACCATATTCCTCAGTCACCAGACTACTGATCACATTATCGATCTGTCTTGTGCAATCAGAAAAACGTTGCTTCATTCTAATCCAAGATTTTTGCGGTTTGCTCAGGCGGTGGAAATCAGTCGACTCAAGTCAGCTCTTTGTGTTCAGAAACAACTGTTCGTGAACCTGAACCTGCCCTGGACGTAACGACTTATTCTAACTAGCTTACTGATTACCCACCCCTCTAGTTGTTTGCCGTAAAAAAAAACGTGGTATTCTAAAGTTGGTACTGACGAGTCAATACGAAAAGCCTGAATCTACCAGTGTTCGTGTTATAACTGCTTTTTTCACATTCCATCAATAATTCCAGACGAAAATACCTAATGAAAGCATAACAGCTACTTAGCGAATACGGTGTTGTTTTATATATATTGAACAGCACTCAAAAACGATCGCAGCAGCAGAATTCCTACAGACTTTTCTGCATAATTGTTGCCCCGTTGATCGGCAGTAATCACTCTGTCATAAAGGAAGGTAATTTACAGATCGTCTACCGAGTGCCAAAATGATGAGATTCCGAATTTTGATCGTTGCTGAGACTATTGATATCCGATTACGCAACCTTGACCTCTATGTTCAGTTGTTCGCGTGAACACTTAATCTACACTAGTCCACAATCGATCAAACCCACAGCGCACAGCCCAGTTTTCTTAGTCAACATGTTTGCTGTTTTCATGTTTGTCATGCTGTAATTAACCCGATATTCAAACGCAGAAAGTACGTCTTGTTTGTCACTTTGCCTTTCGCTCGGTTTCAGCCAGTATTTATGAACAAATTACGTTATCATTCTTTCCAGAATGTGGGCTAGGTGAGGCTCTCATTCCAAGTCTCTTCTCAACGCAAGGGGATAAGCTCTAGGTCAACAATAATCACGGCAAATGTTTCTTTCAACAACCTCATCACTGCACCTTAAAGATGTGTTGCGACATGTTAACATTTCGTTTACTCTTATCGGTTTCGAACGTAAAAACATGCAGGTTATATAAGACAGACACACAGAGAGACAAAGCATGGACATGCATACATTTACACTAAGTGTTATGTCCTTCAAACCACGGCAATTCGGTGGATTGATTCGACCACTGTCATGCCCATAGCGCCGGCTGATGAGGTCTGGTCAGCATAGCTTCATTTGCAGCCTTGCTGAAGCTTCGTTGAAGCCCAGCAGCTCCAATATTCTGAATGATCTAATTAGGTAAATCAGGTGGCCTGTTATTATGAAGTGTCTAGTAATCGATGGTGCGGGATATCTAGCAACGGACTGGCCGACTCGAGAGTGTTGTGTCATGAGTTGCTTTAACCAATTCGGGAGGTATTTTGTCACTCGCCTAGATAGCTGTCGATCTGTTCTGCCTATGTAGATGTCACTGCAATTGCAACTGAACTGGCGGACAACCTGGAAGACAAGTTGCGTTCGCGATTATGTAGGACTGGTGTTTTGGTGGTTTGACCGAAGCGTAATTGGGCAGTCGAACAAGTACGAGATAGGGCAGGCTTCAGTTTGCGCCTGATGTCGTTTGCCAGATAATCCCTTATGAATTGCAAAAATAACAGTATATCTTTCTCCTGAGCTGTTTGAACTGGCTCATTGCGCTTGTTCTTCGTGCTGTGAATGTCTATGACCTTACCAGAATATCCATTTGCTGGTAACGTTTTTGTTAACTTCTCTTGCTGGGCCTACGACTTATCACGGGTGACAATAAGCCCGGCCGCATGAAATAGTCTTGACAAAACCCCGCTTGTGTACTGTCGTGGTAAAGCTGAAGAACTGTAGATTTTTCTTGCTCCATATTGCTTTATGATGGGGCGATCGCTGTAATGTCCCATATTCATACCTGAAGATGAGTACATTTAAGTATGGTAAACTACTGTTTGATTGCTTTTCGTGAGACAAATATAGGTTTTGGTGGTTAAAGCTAACAGTGTTAAAAACAAATCAAAATGGCCAGTACCCGTAAAAATCAAAATATCATCAGCATACCGTTTGTACAATAAGGCTTTGGCAATATTATCACAGACTTGCCGTTCAATAATTCCCAAGATGTCGGCTAATGTTGGGTGTAACGGATTACCAATAGCCACTCCTTCTACTTGTTTATTAGAAAACCTTTTAAAATTGAATCCGACATTTTTTGTGCACAGTAAAATGAGATCCTTAAGATATTCAAGTAGAATACTTATATCACAGTTTTGGCTGGAAATAAAATCACACAAAACTCAACTATCTCACGATGAGGAACGTTAGTAAGAAAGAAAGGAATCAACATCAATCGTATTGCTTGGGAACTTGGCGATATACGTTCCAATGTCTCTGTTGAGGACTATTCTTATGAGCGGACTACCTTCCGTCTGAGGTCTTATAATTTCCACTGAGACGCTCTACAAATTCGCTGAACTTTGTCAACTGTGATTGCCGGATCGTGGATTACACACTAGATGTCAAATCATTGTTAAAGTCTGTGCGATAAGTTGTAAACCTGAATTCAAAACAGACCGTGGATAACGGGTATGATGTTCCGAAACCCTGTTGGGGGTGAATATATGCGTTTAGTGAAAACGTGCATGGATCAAATTTGCGCCTGGAAACAATTTATTTTGAATGTGACAGTTCACTGGTGTTGAAGATCTCTCGAGCACTTACAGCTTTCTGAGTAAAAATGAACTCTCTTTGTTCCAAGTCTTGCTTGAATCTTTTCGAAATCGCTTCATCTTGTCCCGCATATAATTAATTGTATTAATATATTCATTTTCCTGCAGATTTCTCACCATGTTCATGAATGCTGGAAGTGGAGTAAATCTACGGACGCTTCGCGCTGTTCGAGTGTTACGACCTTTGAAGTTAGTCTCCGGTGTTCCAAGTAAGTTTACAGGGCTTACAGAGTTTACAACTTATAGATCGATGAATATATGGATTTGGTTTCGACTAAGCTGACTAAATGGTGATTGCTGGCTTTCTTCAAATCACGTGAACGTTTTGTGTATCTTGGGGAGGATATTCCACTATACGAACGACTGATTGTACGAATCAAAACAGCCAAAAACAACAGTTTAAGACAATTCGCTCCCATAATTATTTCGAAGAGGACAGGGAGAGGACGCAAAGCGCGATGTCCATTGTAGCAATATTTCGTACATTCTGGTCACACGAAGAGATGAAGCTGATTGTAATCACTCAGTTATAGTTCCACAGAGCGGAAGTCATGACTTAGAGACAGACGAGATGACTTGGAGCCGGTGAGTAAATTATTGAGCCACAATTTCACCACAAGATGTTATATGACACAGTACACTCGTAGAGGTTCCCGAGCGAAGAATCCAATTGAAGCGGGGATCTCACGTTGCATTATTACTGTGCTTTGGTCAGAGCACGATCAGTTATTTTTGGATAATTTGAAAGAGCGAGCCGGTCTTCATGAATCACGTCGTGCGTGAATTGAACTAGAAGGGCTAACTGTTAGAGCAGTTGCTATCAACGATGTTCTTTCGGGGTGCCGTTGGAGTTCACTAAAGTAATGCTCTGACTGACCAGTACAGTTCCGTACGAGTTTGGATCACAGTACAACTGTAATGAAAATGAGCAATCACACTAAACTACTCGTCAGCATCTTGGCTGAGACACTTACCTGGGTATTGCAGTAACTAGAATAAAACACAAGACAGAACATTAGAGCGCACACCAGCAAGAAGTGGTTTTTTACCACACATGAATGTGACGTTGATAACAGTAGCACCTTGGGATTGGTGTTATGTGCAAATAGGCATTTTTGTTTGAGGTGATGTTGATTTTCTGAATAAACAATCAGTCTGGCATCCACGTTGTTGGTTCACAGTAAAGCTACAAATTCGCATCTATTCCGTTGTTCTTTTCGGTCCAACCGTATCTGCTAATCTGGATGTCTGCTCGTTTGCAGGTCAACCACAAAACGGCTGATCGATTTTAGTCTATGAGCGAAAAGAAGTGCAACGGTTAAATAAACCAGTTCACATACCTTCCTGCAACCCCGTTGACCGTGACTCCGTGGTCTAGCTGATAAATGCTTGGACTACAATCTACCACTTGTTAACGGGTCGTGGACTTAATTCTCCAGCGTACAGGTGCTAGTAAGGCCCAACAACAGCTGTCCACCGCTTCGCTGATGGTCACTGGGACCAACCGTTTGCAGTGGATATTCTTGCGACACATAAGTTGCTGTAAACATTTTTATCGAAATTCTCTGTCTCCTGTGTAATTTGTCAGTTCACTTGTACTTACATTAGCGGCCACATCGGTAGAACAAATCGGTGGTTAGTGTATGCCATAGCAAAACTGGCAGTGGCAGCAGAATGTTAATACAGAAAATCCATCTCATTCATTGCAAGGAACAAGTCATGTTGTTCAACCGGTCACCTAGTTTGAAGTGTCATTGCATAATTCGAATCCATAATTGCTAACGTTACTTGGGTAACTCCAAGCGGTAATCGCATTTCGTTTCTACGTGGCTGGTGATTTTTGACGTCGGTAGTTTGCCTTCTTTGGAACTGATAACACTTCCTCGTCTTGTGAAGCGTCTGTAAATTGGCAGCTTCACATGTTGCTACCCCATGTTATATAAACATGGTTTAAAATTGTGTTCGCCACAAAAAAGAATAGACAAACTCTCATTGTCTCACGACCTGTCTTCTGTTGTTATCGATGGCTTGGATGAAGGACACTTTTTCATCCCTACTGCAAAAAATGGAATTTTATCATAGAGTAGGTGACAAAACGAAACCAACGCATTCAACTACCATTTAATCTCTGAGGTGCAAGACAGTTGAGACCTGAACCGTTAGTCGTCGTTCCACTGAAAAGTTCGTAATTCACGAGCAATCTACTCTAGCCAATTTTCCTACTGGCTTCACGAAATGATCTCTAACTCGTCACACTTGCTGGTGAATTAATCTGCAACTAATGTGTGCTAAATAAATGTCTACATCGATCTCTACGACTCATTTTATGGTCGTACTGAGTTCAAGACTTTGCCTCAAAGTTTCTGCACCTTGTCAGAACTTCACTAGTTGAGTTATTTTTCCAAAAGTAAATGTACGTCTCTCTAACTTGTGTACATCCTCCAGATAGATGTGTAAGCAAAAATAGTTTTCAATTTTCCAAAAATTACCTTCACCACTTAACTCCTACCCAACTACTGTTCATCAGTATGTTTGGCCAGTTGAAAAGGCAGTGGCCGAGTGTGGTAGCAATTTGTGACGCACACACACACCGACCCAGCGGGACACAATATGCCGACGTCCTGTCCAAAGCAGGTCTACAGTTGAATTGATCTGGTAATTAGATTTGGTACTTCCAACGATGGTCATACATAGGTGAGTGTACAGTGGATTATCGAACCGTCTGACCAGTAGTAGCATAAGTGTATGCTTAAGTACACTTAACCAGGTATTGTTTAGTTTGCGTCAACGAACACATTCAAGCGTAAGAGAAATGGTTGTGCGTATTTTAGCTTTAAAGGTGAGTGAGTGCTTGTTCTGTCATGCTAGCAGTTTTGGTCATTGTCTGAAAGGTTCGCATGACCGGATATGATTATCTTATACACCGACACAGAAGATAGCGCTTGTTTAGGGCTGAAAAGTGGTCTCCCAAACTGAGTCAACTGATAACGAAAACTTACATGAACTATCTCGACGTGGGCTTTGTAAGGAGGGTGGTCTCATCCAAACACCTTCAAGGAGAACCACCGTATTGGATAGGGGATAAATTTCCCCATTCGCATGGTACCACACATGAGAGGTGCTCATTGTCGTATATTACGTTAGCTGTACCTAGATGGAACATTTAACAGCTAGGTGCTGCCGCGGTTCATTTGTCCAAAGTTACCAGTGATGTTTTCACACGGGGTGCACCTGCCAGGCTACAATCCCGATCTACCCTAGTGCCAAATATCAAATATGCTGGAGTTGTTTGCCATGTCTATGTTGAAACATTGTACAGTGGTACTTGAGTGAAAAGGAAAGAGCATTCCCTGTCGGCTGCCTCCAGAGGAAATTTTCTAAGGGTGGACACAAAATTCTGTTTAACTGTATTTAAAATCCTCTTCCATACAACGCATTTCTGGTCGATTCATGACAGTCTGATATAAATAAGATGACGAGTTTGAAGTAACAAACAAAAAAAGGTGTTAAACGTGAATTACCCTACCATCCTTGTAGGAGATATACACTTTTATGAGCAGGCATTAAGGTTAGATAGTACTGCTAGTCACTCCTTCTCTGGGTGAAATATTACCGAGAAGACAAAAGAAAATCGAGAATACATAAAATGGTATTGTTCAAACTACCAGTAAGGGCAGCAAACTGATTCGTGTTAACAAAACTGTACTGCTGAGAAAGTTATCAGTTGAAAATACAACATACTAGAAGTGGAGATTATTTTGTTCGTGTGTTTGCTTGAATTATGATTTTGGTCACTTCCTTACTTCGAGAAAATAATGAATTCCTCTCTTAAGCAGTATCACTTTGGTATGTCGTCTGTGCATCACTCCATTTACAGTGAAGATTTCCTAGGACAAAAACCTTGCGAAAAATTGCCTCAATTGTCCGATAAATAATGAACTGTCTTGGTGATAAGTTTTTCCGAGTCTTCTGTGCATTGGTGGTCGCTGATCAGATCAGCAATTAATTAGCCATAAACAAAGAGTGTGGCAATAACAGATAAGCAAAACAACAGAACCAAACAAAAAATTCCTCACTAGCCATTGAACAACATTTTGGAAAGAAGACTTCGGCAATGTTTGCAAAAATTGCTGTGCAAAACGGCTTCATATAATGACAATTGGTTTTAACTTGGAAAACCATTCATCCAACTGCGAAGGCCCAAGCTTCCAAGATAAATTAAAAAGCAATAATCGCATGTAAGTCTGACTTCAAGCGATTTCATTAAATTCAAACCATGTCGCTGCCGCAAACCTCTCATATTTTTTACCGGTTGTCAGGACCAGTGAAAGTTTTACGGGCTGATTAGACAGTTTTTGACACGGTAGCCCCAATCTGAAAGTTCACTTAGGTTTTTTGTCTACATTCCGGATGCTAGTTCCAACAATCTTACTGCCTGTTTCATCTATTCCGCCTTCTGTTTCTCCTGTGCCAACTCGGTTC
Source organism: Paragonimus heterotremus (assembly GCA_013368495.1). Lineage (NCBI taxonomy): Eukaryota > Metazoa > Platyhelminthes > Trematoda > Plagiorchiida > Troglotrematidae > Paragonimus > Paragonimus heterotremus. The sequence goes on from LUCH01000170.1 coordinate 57,696, forward strand.
ATTCAAGCGTCGTTATTTCTCCAGTTATGTCACTTGTGAATGGACATATCTCCGTTGTGTATTTTGATGCTGACTGACGGAGACAAGGACATGGTTACCTCATACGCCATGATTCTCATCACTAAACTGCCATGCGAGAATAGCCTGATGTTATGCTGAAACAACCTTAGAACTGAGACTAATCTGAAAGGTAATGACTTTATTAGCGATTCTGGACGATTGAGTATTCTGTTCTTGGACGTGTTGTGAAAGTGGAATTTCCAGAAGAAACAAGAAACCAGCCAGAAACATCTTCCAAGGTTATGTCGTATCTACTACAGCCACAAAAAAGTATGAGAGGGGCAGTATGAAGGTGAGTTCGTCTTAATCGTAATCGGCCAAGTAATGGACAGGTGTTACAACCTTAATTCGCCTGAGCAACATATAAGCTGAAAAATCGAACCCATGATAATAGAATAAATGTCAAATTTCTAATTTAGGCATTTATTAAATTTGTCTCAGACCATTTCTGGTCAGTTGGAATGTTTGCGAGTTCATTGCTAATTCTATTCGGGTTTTTGTGAAACAGGAGTGTTACACCTACGGAAAGCAACGCATATACTTTCTTGCAACTACGGTGTGTCTGTGACTCTATCTCTTATCTAATGGATTATTGTCCATTCCCTTATACTTCCAAACTGAACATCAATCACACTTGACTGTATATTTTGCATTCAGAAAGGCTATTCTACAGGCCAAAGTTTGGGGCTGCCGGTATAGGTATTGCTGAGAATAGTAATAAAAGGTGAAACGGCTGTTCACCACAGCCATGTGAATTTGAAAACCTTCGTTTACGTAAGGCAGATTGTGTCATTCATTAAAAAAAAACGAAACGTTATATGAAGCAACCAACTACTGACGGATTTCAGATAATTAGTTTTGGTAGATTTGACAATTCATAGGAGACCCAGTTGCCAAAAAACTGGATTTTGGCTGGATTCAGACAAACAACAGAAACAAATTGCGCAGACACGGAAAATACCTTACGGGTTGGTCTACGAAGTCACATTGAAAACTGAGAAATTTCCCATTTGGAGCTACTTATCACTAACCCAGTGTCAATGTTCATCGGTAGCGTTAGTGGATTTCAGCGTGAACTGATCGAGAAATCCTGCTTGGACAATCAGTCGGCTGTATCGTTTGATGGATTGCATATAACACAGCTGGTTGGGTAGGTAACTAGGTCCAAATGTGAAATGTATGAGTTTCCCGTGTGGCTTCATAGATCAGCTGGTAGAGCATTCGCCAAGTTCGGGCATGCTGTTCCTGTTGCTGGTTCGAATCCAGCCGGAGTTCACATTTTTGGCAATTAGGTCTCTTCTGGACTGACGAATTGGTTGAGTTCACTGTTACAACAGAAATTTCTGCATAGAAACGAACATTATTACTACTTATTCACTGACTGTTGTTAGTGATATCAACGGTTATTGACGCCATTATTGTGCTGGACAATTTCAGACCTTAACGTATGGAAACCAGACAGAAGATATGGAACTGTCCTCAGAAAAAAACGATATTGTTCGAAGAGGAGGACAGCGTATCAGATACATCAAAATGGTTACAATGAGTAAACAGCATGGGAAATGCTGTTGCTATGACAACGAATCTTCATTGTTTTTTGAAATTGATATAACCACAGTTAGTTAACAGAGAAGTCAGACACAGTTTTGCGCAATGTATCTCTGGAGTACATTTCGGTGCATCTCATCAGGTATATACTGCAATCTGTGGGTTTATGTATCAAAGTTCAATGGGCGTTGTGAACCTAAACAACAAAATCTGTAACCATACAAACACACGTACAAACACATATCCATTACCAGGGCAAACAAGTCTTTCTGAACGCAGAGGGGTGGCCTCCATTTACTAATTGCTACTGCCTCCGCAAACCGGAGAAGCCTTCGGTTCTTTGTCGCGTAACGTACCGGAAACATCTTCTCTAGGTTCAGCTGAGGTCGACAAGTCAACAGGTGATGGACGATCGATGATGTTGGTTCCTTGTGACTTGTCACATCGTGACTTGAGCCCGGTATTATGGTATCCCTGACCGTTTCGCGAACCCAAACTGAAATGTGTTCGTTGACCCGATTACGTAACTGTCGCTCCATTCTGCCTATGTAGGTGACCCGGAACTCACGCGAGAATTCATAGATGATGTGAGATTTGGCGTTGAACGGTAGCGGTGTTTGCAAAGGTAGTGTTGGGTTTCCAGTGGTGGTGAACAGCATAACCAATTGGGCTACATAGAACGCGCGTCCCATGGCCGCCGTGAGACGGGTTTTCAACAGAGTGGCAATGTCTTTCTCTCCGTATGGCAAACGGAGATAGACATTCAGTTTGCTGGGTGTTGAACACATCGCGGCGGCCGGCTTTTGTTTGATGAACTTCTCAGTAAATGTCGATGGATAATCATTTTCTTTGTGCATGGTTCTCAACAATGGCATCTCTTTGGCCAATGTTTCTCTTGAGCAGATTCTTCTTGTACGACAGAACAAAGTCCTCACCAGACCCCGTTTGTACTGGATCGGCAAAAAACTGTGAAAGTTCAGGTAATGTCCAGTCCAGGTGTGTTACTGGTAGACGGATCGTAGCAAGCAAATGTTGTTCTTGCGCTTCATCAGGATATCCAAAAACGCCAGGGTTTCATCCTGTTCGTGCTCAGTGGTGAAGCTTATTCTGTAATTCAGCTTGTTCATTGAATCGAGTATACTGGCTGCCATCTGCTAGGTATCGGTACTTATCAACACATGATCAACATAACGCCGATAGAAATGAGCCTGACTGATAACAGCTTCTGTGCTGAAGTACATAAATGTCCCAAGTTCTATTACTAGTGTTTGAGTACATCTTATAGGATGGCCTATACAAGAGACGTGAGATTAAAATGAACTCACCCGAATAATTCGCCACCGTATCGACTACTGATATTTCCAAGCATGTGAAAGAAGACCCAATTCTAACCTATAGAACTTGCCATACATCAGATCACTGGCAAGTAGATTTCCCCGTTAATCAGGACCAAACAATCAGGACGCCATTTTCTCCAACTTGTTTGCCAGATGACAGACGTTCATCCAAATTTACTTCTGCAAAATCCGCAACACAGTCAATGGGAACCATAGTTATTCTGGTCACCAATCTGCCACATTCCTAATAATTATCACTGACTTTTGTCTCTGCGTCTAACAGCATCATTACTATGTATGTGTACACATGTTTATCGACCACATTACTCTGGTTTCGTTATGTATTTAAAAACATTCGAGTTTTAAGTACAGTGCAGCAGTGGATTTTTTTTTACCTTCAAGCTTCCCTTCCTCAAATCCGAGACTGTTTTTCTCTCTCTCTCGCATTTTGTGGACGACACAACAGAATTCGTTATTTACTCCCGTTGTGGATGGAAACTTGAAATCATTCGATTGTTCTTGTTATACCTGAAATCTAACACTCGGAACTGACTTCAGTCTATTACAGCCATTACAAGTTCGTAGGATGGTAGGTTTAGTCATTCATATTTTACTGGAATAGTCAATGAGTAATTAGTTTGCCAGTAGGTACATTAGTTTGAAGTTCAAATTTAAAAGTTACAGGTCAGTTATCTGTGACGCTAGAAAACGTGAGATTGAATGGGAAATTGTGTACGATTAAGAAAGGAAATGTATTGTTTAGAGGTATTAAGTTGTAAGTGACTTTTGACTTCATCATCTCTGTCACATTGCCTTAAAACCCCTGATATCAATAAAAGTGTAAAATGCTAATCAATGTGTTTTTACTATAACCGACATACATTTGCAAACAGTACCGATATATAGCTGTCGGATATGAATTCCTCGCTGTTTGTCTAGTGATAACTGATCTACATCTCTTTTGTAAATGACATGGTAATTCGTTTTACCGACTGTTTGACTCAACTTGTGACGTTTACTGTTCACATTGATGACAATAGAAAAGTTGTCATTTATGTGGGATGTCTTGCTTATCGGAATTCCGTTTACATCTATGTTTGATACACTGCAATTCAACTACAGTTATATGAAGCTAGTACACAGACATCCTAAGAACAGCCCAGCACTGTCTTCCTTTCATGAAATATTCACCTCTCTAACAAAAATGACTCTTAAGTTCAATTTCTCTTTCAAAATGTACTTACATACCTACCACGCTGAATCCAAGGGTATAATAGTTCAATGAAACCTATTTCATACAGGATGTGATGATAGTACGGTGTTTTTGATGCTGCGTTTATCGCAGCTTATTAACCCAACTTGATACGCGGTCGTTTTACAACTTTTATGGCAAGGATGGATGATTTGCAGTTGTATTAGCGTTGAAGTGAGGATACATGCCCGAGTCCAAGACTGAAAGAAAATCTCCACATATATAATTCAGATCACGTAACTAGTCAGGCACAGTGAGATTAACTAGTAGTGCAGCAAAGTGAAGATCCGTTCAAACTGTCCTTGGATGAATGGATCAAAACAATCATTGAACCTAACCACCACGTTCGGAGAGCCTTTTTAACTGAGATTTCTGTACTCAGTATAATATGGTTTCCTTCACATCTGTAGTCACAACGAAGTCACCATCTATCAACCTTTCGTGAATATGCTGTCAGTTTTCGGGAGAAAATCTTTCACTGTCAGTCAACATCTGCCTCGATTATCACGTCACAATCGATAAACGAAAATTTCATTTGTGACATAACCTAGTATAACCCCATCAGACGGCTCAATGCGATTTCCTCGTTTCCTAAACACCGGCGTGAGTTGTGTTGTGTAATGGATTGGAACATACATAGGTTACTACCAAACTTGCCAACCGAAAACTTCAAAGTCTCATTTGCTGTACTGGGTTCCTACAATTTCCCACACACCTTTTTATAGTCGTTCAGGCCTCTGCTCACTAGTTTAATCGCCAGCATTGGCTGAATTGCTGTCCTGCTGAGCGAACGTCCAAATGTGGTGACATCTCAACATATGGTATAGTTTGGTGTGAATGTTTTGCAGCGGATGTTTGTGATCTGTGGTAATTGTTTCTATAAAATACTTTACGGCTAGGCTTACCGACCGCGTAGCATACCTACTGAACGTATTTTCCTTCCAGAAATTGCATTCCTTGCCTAAACAACAAATTACCATATGCAAGACTTCAGTTCTTCCACTCTGACCAGCTGTCATCGGTGTAGACACTTGTGTGAATGCATGTGAACAGGGCTTAACTGCAACCTGTCTTTAACTTTGTTTCCCACCTTTCACTCCCGTGTATCTGAGAGCGTGTTCAGTTTACTGAGCAAGTAAACATCGTGGAAAATTTTTTTTCACTTGACCTTATTCACTCTGTTACGCGAACAGATTTCAGGAACTGAAGTCACCCAACGTACTAGTTATGGGGCTCTATAATCTGGTCTGTCATATTGAATGGATAACCAACTTAAGTCTGTGTTTACCAACGACAGACCTTTATGGTTGTGAACTTTGACATCCACTCGAGCTCTTATTTTGCAGAAACAGTAAATGATAGTTTCTTTGACACTGAAAGTTGAGGGAGTGTCCCGAAACTTACTATAAAACTGCTATCTTCCACGATTGTCCTCAAACTGGATAAAACCCAACACGAGGTGAGTTAATGGTAGAACCGGTTGTCCGTGTGACTTTAAGGATTTCTACATAATCGAGAGATACCAAATCAGTTGCTGTTGTTCGAGGTCATCACAATGTTCCGCGTTACAGTCTGTTTGTAATGATTGCCACCCGATCGTTACCGTTCATACTCACTTTCAAAAAACCACCCAAAATTTTCAACTTATTTTTGAGCGCACAAGAATGATAATCAGCATTACGTTTGAGAAAACAGAGCCTGACTGGCATGTATTTCCAACAATTCATTAACGGATCACTGAAAATATAAAAAAACATTAGAAACGGAACCGGTCGGGCTCAAACCCGCAGTAGCCACGCCCTTCCTACTCATCGCTTTTCGTAAGGAAGCACTAGACCTGAGTTTCGCTCTTGCTGGAGTTCTGAAGTTCACGGATTAGGACTCTGCCCACGCTTTGGTGAGGTAACCGTGTTGACCCCTGCGATAGCTGCATCAGTTGTGAGCGACGTTCAATTTATACCAACCAAATTTCTATCCATTCACTAGTAATCGTACACACCAGTACACACGATGTCATCGCTCACTATGGTGAACACAGGATGGATTTGTGTCCATTGACGGACGTCATTTGTTTGTGTGTGTGTGTGTCAGTGAAAGCAAGAGGAGGCCAGTGGATTCGCAAAGCTCGGACGGATTGTTTTGTGAATAAAGCATTAGGTTACATAACCTGATTACGATCGATTCGGTCGATTCTGGTTAATCGACTGTATGCGGCCCGAAATGTTTTTCATAGGTGTAGACGACAAAACACTTAGGTGTAATCGATTCCACGTTATCCTTAGTATGCTGAATGAAGCGTAGGCAAATCGGCTCCCAAAGTTAAAAACAAACAAGATCGGTTAATACAGTACTGTTATCAACATAATCAGTAGAAGAGGTATTACAACAAATCTCGATTATTCACGATCGCAGAGCATATAACAGCAAGTGGGCTCCACAGGCCCAAGGACATAAGCAACAGAAGAACAGTGAACCAGGGCTAGTGATTAGACGGGAAGGCGGCAAGTCAAATTCTTTGGACGGTGTCAAGACATGCGGATTAAAGACAAAAACCCAGTGGAAGGAGGGGATGAGAACAGGTCGGTATGCGTTCGCATGGTGATGCCTTGAACCTTCAGATCGACGTGGAAATAGAGCACACATTGTTAAGAGTTGAAAGGTCAGAATAACGTGCGTAGTGAATGTGCTTTGGATTGGGAAGGTCAACGATGGATTCGTGATAACCGTAAAAGATCATCTAAAGAACTGAGGATGGAACCACTTGATCAGGACAAAGGTGCACTTCGATTAGAAAGGCCAAGGGAATTTTTCGTCATTGTACGGGAATCTGTAACAAGTACACTTGATGGATGCTTACGGCAAGGTGTGAAACGACTGCCCTAGTTACTGATGCCGGTTCTGATCCACACTGAGTAGTACTCTTTGACAGACATCTATTCGTTTGACCGAGATGTTCTGCTGCACAACAGCTGACGCGGTCGTGGACAGGTAGCCTGTCCTTGGGACTGATTCTGAGCCCGGGTCTTTAATTGAACCAGCTGCTTAATGAATCCGTAAAGAGTTTGTATTAGTGACTGCTGTAAATACCAGATCATCTGTTAAGTGTTTGTGTCTCCTGTGAATCCAAGTTCCTTTCCGACACTACGGATGGGGTCCGCAGGTGATGTAACCAACTTGTTTCTTGAGATGAATCCATTTGGGTAGCCGTTTTCCCTAGGCTTATTAATGGGGAAAATGGAGTTCGACCCCCAGCATCTTCTTCGAGCAGATTCGTTCTAAAGTATGACGTTTGAAAGCGGACCAAGTATAACGAGAACAAGACTATGAATGTTAGTGTAATGACTCATTCATGTTTCTCTATTAAATATACTAATCCGCAATAAGAATTTATCAGGACCTCGGTACATGTTAACATTAATGAAATGGAATGCGTCATTCGCCTACAGTCCAGCGGTGAACTGAATGGAACGGAGTGCTTCACTGAAAATCTCAAGAACACATTTTGCAACCATATGGGTTAAGTGAAATACCACTTCAAAACAATCAGCACTTTTTTCACATATTATGCTTTCTCGATCTTTGCACTTCACTCGCTAATAATACGAACCTATTTCGTCTCATTTTAGGTTTGCAAGTCGTCCTGACCTCAATCCTAAAAGCCATGGCGCCACTGTTGCAGATCGGTATCCTAGTGCTGTTCGCGATCCTTATCTTTGCCATCATTGGGCTGGAATTTTATTCCGGCGTATTTCACGTGACGTGTTTCGATGAGAGTAAGTCACCATCTCTTTCAAACCCTCGTTCTGTATGCGTGTGTGTTTACTTTTGATCATGTTAGCAAGTTTGAATGCTGTCAAACTGATCTTATAAAGGGTTGCTCCAATTTATCCTTGCTCGGCCACCAGTGATTCTCTCACGACTATAAACTGGATATTTTGGAAGCCGTCCGTTCGCTACATAGAACTTGTGTAAGTGGTGATTTCAAAATGGTTCAGTGACAATAAGTTTTTTAGAACTGCCCAAGAAGCAGTGATTAAATTCCAAACTCGAGTTTAGACAATAACGCCAAAACGAACCTAACAGGCACCTTTTCAGTATTGTCTTTTTTACTGAATGGCCAGACGATCGAAATCTGCCTGTGAATACTGCTTAAGTGCACGGAAACTTATGACGTAGTACTTTGAATTACACATTTATAGCAATTGCTCTTACAAACAGTTGTCGTTCACATACTTGGAGGTAAGTTTATGCACTGGGCTCACCCAGAAATAGTGCTATCAAGTTGAACAAGTCAACTGTCCTACTACACATTCGAAGTAGTACCCAACCGTATACATTTGCATACTCTGTCACCGGTCGTTCGTTTGTAGTTTCCTTTGATCCCAAGCAACCATTACCATGTTTTGTGAACCATGTTCCATTGTATGTGCGATTGTTGTATATGGTAACAGCAAGATGGTTACCTGACAGAAACCTGCACTTAACCTGTCTCGTTTGCCAAAAAGTCGACTCCTTTGATTATAGAACTGCGAATGAAGTTAAACATTCCGTTTTCATGGGGTGACACCTTCTGCTTTTCCCTTATGGATGTGACTTACAAATACATGTCGCAGAGAAGTTCAGCAATGCAAGAACACGCCTCATGTGATTAGTTAACCTCATACAAAAATCGGACGAAATCTTAGTCATACGTAGTAAATCTGGCATCCCTCAGAGTGAGTGCACAGACTGTAATGTGGTTCACAAATTCTAATCAGTTGCACATAATTGAAGTGAGATAGTGTTGGGAAAACATCACTTATACTGATCGTCTTCTCAATCACCCCCTGCAGTATTCATCCTAGTAACCATCCAATTAACCGTTGTCAATCAAAGTACAAAAACATTTCCTCAGAAGATTATTGCTGTCTCGACTAAGTGGTCCTGGGTACTTTCTTTAACATATCAATCAAATGAAGAGTTCAGTAAACCTTGATATATGTACGATCATTGTTTGGTTCCTTTAACAGATAACACAACGAAAGGAACTAGCAGTAATCCAACTGAGAAGTATGAAACGATCAGATGATCAGAATAAAGCTAAAATGTGACACGCTGATCAGACCGTTTTATCTGCTATCTAAGTCGACCACATCTTCCAGTCCGATAGAACCATGGGTCTAGAATTGAAACTAAGACGCTAGTCGACTACATTTCTGTTAACTTGTAAATTGTTATATTGTGCTCATCACAACAGTCTGGAGAATTTGATACAAAGTTTGAAAATGACCAGTAATATGGATACACATCAAATCCTTAGTTGTGTGATGATGAAACAAGAGTAACCATCCAGCAATGTACAATGCGTACGATGCGTATCCCAAAACCAACCTAAGCTGACTTTGACCATTTTGTGGTAATCACCATCATTGTAATATGCACCTAGTGTACAGAACAAGAGATAACGCACTGCAAATAAAAAGAAGCTTTAAAACAATCTGTTTGGGTAAAACAAGTGTAAAATTGAGTACAAAGACTCAGTAGACCGTCAGCATAACCTATGTAACAAAGCATGAAAATGGAACCAATACTTGACTTTAAAGTTGTGGACCACTATGACGAAATGGTAGAATCCGTGGAAACAAACGTAATGCAATCCATCGGACAGTTCTAAACGTATTCATGTTTAACACAGTTAATGTTCTGTATGCGAACCCGCGAGATTAAACTCTAGCAAAGGAAGAAAAATGGATTAATTGTGTTGGAGTTCATCTGTTTGATGAACTTGCTATCCGAATTCTTAGGGTTTCTGCACCAGACTTTGGGACATAACCAGTACACAGACAGACCTTTGAAAACCGAAACATTTCTACGATAATAAGTTACATTCTTTGGTGATGAAATGAAAGTGATCCAATTGATCGGCATAATAAGCGACCGTACATCAGCAGTAAAAACGATTAGTGAACTTGGTAAAGTAGAGCTGTATTAAATTACCGGTAAAAATGTCTTCAGTTCTATCGCAATGGCGTTAAAGTGATGCGTATATAAGAGACCACAAACGTAAGCGGGAGTTTTTAATGAAGTACGCATTCTGTTTATGTGTGTGTAAAATGGTTTACAGTGCATCAACCTTGATACTAGCTGAGGACCTTAATCCGCTGAGAGAATTAGTGATCACAGGTTAAAGGGAAATAAACTATCCGTGTTTACTTTTAGTGGAAAGTATATCAAATTAACGGACAACTGAATGAATGTCGATGGAACTTTGCCAATTTGTTTTGGAATAGAGGTAAATGCTGGATCGTGATCCAAGTTCTCGAAATGGTCGAATGCACGCTAGACACAGGACAGTTAAGCAATCTAGGAAATAACGATACAACTGCGTAAAAATGTTTGGAGTTACACAAAAGTCTTTAGTGACGCAAACACTCACGGGTAGTAAAGACAATCGTCTTTTTTTAAAAATAGAGCTTTTGTTTTCTTCGGGTTATAACGGTCATGGTTGAGTCAGTCAAACTGACGTGTTGATTGCCAGATATAGTGACTATTCAGTTAGTCAAACAATCTTCTGACATACACTTTCCTTTGTTAAACACAGTGTCTTTCACAATTTCAGGACTGAGTGATATTCGGTTAATTATTTGTTTTCTTAAAATCCTGAATAATGTTATGACAAACCACAACATTTATGATTTCTTTATTTCGCCAGTTTAGAAAACTGGGGGTCCGTCAATATTAGATTATCAGTTATCATTGTACTGTTCAATATATATCTATGAAGTCTGCATATGAAACGGTTAATACGATGTTCAGATGAATGACTTTTATCCAGTAATCGAAAGACATACAAGGATAAAGTGATTTGGATGGGATTTAATCTGGGCGGAGCGAGATGTTTCACATGATAAGTATCCGTTATCATTCTTCTTTGTTATATATCATCTCCAACGGTATGCAGAGTAACGTATTTCCGAGTTGGACACCGTCTGAAACAAGCAACTCTATTTAGGTTCGCATCATTTTCCTAGTCTGCGGCTAACGTTTTCATTGGTATATAACTGCTTTACAAAGCAGGACGATTGCCGTAAAGTAATACCAGTCATTTGAATAGAATAGTCAGAAGACACAAATTACGATATGAATTCATTTCGCGCACTTTCGTCAGTCCTAAACCTGTGACTAGCATGAAAACAAAACCAGCAAAACTTAAATGAAACGGTCATTCAGAAATGGAGCAAAATTACTCCTGCGAAAAATACAACTTTGAACGTCCCTAAAAAGATGTTAACATCAAACTCCCCTTCAAAGGGAGTAGTTTGGTGAACACGTTTGGTAAGATGATCAGCGCCGCGCTGAAACTGGTATATAAGGCAGCAAAGCTTGTCCTGCTCCCACAAATCACTAGGTTACCTCTATCCCCGGTCACAAAGCAAACTCTTGTTTTCTACCAGCTATTGCATCTATCAGTTTTCCTGCAGATGCAGTAACACATACATTGGTAGAACTGAAAGGGTGCTTGAAACCAGGGTCAAGGAACACATCCCAAATTGGTTGAGAGTTGCAATGTCTGACCTGCCAATAAGTTACACTCAGCGAGGACTAAACACCGCTTCATCCATTGCAAGGCACTTATCGACTACAAGTCACAGTGTCCACATCGCATCTTCGTTTAAGATGTTGATGAACGCTCACAACTTCTCAAGTTTATTGAAGCTTTGTTGATCAGCCGTCGACTGCCGGCCCTATGTGCACAAAAACAACTGACTGTCAACCTTTATTTAGCGTGGGTTTGACCGTGAGTGCCAATCACGATCCAGCCTAATTTGTACTAATTTGTACGTTTCATTTAAGTCTTGTTTAGTTTTGTTTTCATGCTATTCACATGTTCACCACTGACGAGAGTGTGCGAAATGAATTCGTATCGTAATTTGTGTCTTCTGACTATTCTATTCAAGTGGTTAAAAGGGACTCAATGTTTCAGATAATATTAGTCAATAGACAGAAAGTTCAACGTTTTCATAACCGAGACCTTCAGTGTTTAGCGAAATGTTTAACAATCCACAGTTCTAATGAAGATGTTATACTTAGTGCAATTACTATATTGTACAATGACAAGTTCGAGTTAATCACACTTCAATCAGTTAGAAAACAAATGAACTCCTACTAATTATTCCTATAATTCGTGAATATTTGGTGACCTTCTTTGATAGTTGATTAGCTGAAGGTAATTATAACATGTTCTACCGATTTCAACCATCATGATCATATCTCTAGACTTCTACAGTTTATGACTTATCTGTCTAGATACTACCCAGAGTTGCAGATGGTATGCAGATGATATTAATTGAGAATATAATGGTCAACAAATCCGTAGTTACCCATTTCTTACAATGTGTTCGGAAATGTGTTATCATTCCGGAATTTTCTCATTGATAAACTATTACATTCTATAAAACCGGGTCACTTTAAAAAGACGTTAGTAACGACGGATGTGGCATTTCAAACACCTCCACAGTCATGTATGCAACTCTTGAGATTGTGATATCAAACAGACGTCGTGTACTGTGCAGCATAGCTTAATATGTTGTGATACTCTACTCTCATAAATTATTCAAGTAGTCACTTGGGACTCAATATTCATTTGTACACCCTGTTGTACACATTACTCTTGCATCAGTTGCTATGGTTTTGTCTAACAGTAAATCGTTGTCACAAGAATGATGAATGTTTGCATAATTCAACTAGTAGTAATTAGTTTCAGCAAAATGTATTGCTGGATCTGCAAAATATACATATTTCTACAGTTAAAATCTTTTGGTATTGCTTACTTTTTAAACGGAGTTTTTTTGTTATCTATCATTGCACACATCTGCGGGAAAAATCAACATTGTTAGGTTTATTGTAAAACTAGCCACATGTTCATGATTGATGAGAATGTACAGACTGAAATCTTATCATGAAAGGCTTATCGTGATTACTCGACTCAAGTGAGCATGATAGTCTGTGGGATAAGATGACACATTAACAAAAGGGGGCATATGTTTCCAATTTTCATGTTCATGTTCTGTTTACATTCAAGCCTTTTAAGCTTATTTTCTTGAAAACAATGTAGCTTATGACTTCCGTTGTTTTTCGTCCTCGTCACATTAACAAGATCGGAAAGATGTGGTTAAAAACACAGTCTGTTTTGCTCCTAACACATGTTGATCAACCTGACATGCAATGTCTTTCGGGGTTATAGCTGTCTTTCTCCTAGGCAAGTCACATTCTGGTCGTTTAGCGATTTTTACACACGGCCAGTGGTTGCGTTTACCGATGTGTAGCACGGAATGACTGAGTAAGCAATGGAGAAAGACCGATTTCAATTCATCACTTATTGATCGAGCAACTTAGACTTTCAAAACTACCAGTCGCTAGATGTTGACATCACTCATAAGATCAAATCGACCATTATGAATAACTATGGCAGATAAGAAGGTGGACCGATCAAAAGTATTTTCTCTATAGTAGACTAAACATGCTTGGACACTCATACGGTGAGCCTAACAAATGAACAACTGTCCAGGTAGTGGCAAGGATATGCACTACTGACGAGCTCTCTGATGGAAGCGAAACTCAAGTCTAGTGCTGGTGTTGTTCGAAAGGGGCCGACTGGAAAGTCTATGGGAGTGCGACAGCTGCGGTCAATTTTGGGTGATGTTCAATCTGTATGAAAACCAAAATCCCTTACTACTCATCAGTAAACAACATAAGTCCAAACGATAAAGACGTTGCTTATGAAACGTAAACCAACGAGTGAATATCAGGAGTAAATAATTGACCTAACAAGGCTAATGCAAACATACTACTGTGTCTTGTGAAAGGAAACCTAGATTATCTGCGAAACACGAAGGTAGGACAAAGTAACCCAGGAAGAGGACGAGCAGTCCGTGTCGACAGTTGATTTTATACAAACTTGACAGACAACAGTTCAAAAACAGTTACCGTTCAGATGGTACCATTAACACAGTACGCCGAATCGAAAAACAGTATCACATCCAGTGACCGCAAACAGATATTGAATGGTTGATAGTGACCTTGTTGGGAGAATGGTACGTTTGAGTAACTACAAGTAGCATCCCCCAGATTAAGTTTTTATTGTAGCGTGGTTGTGATTTTCACCAAAAAGCCTTGCAACCAGAGTGGTGAATGGAAATTTCATAAAAGTTTCACATTATTCAGATAAATGCAGTTTTCTGCGGTCAGGAAAACTTTCTATCAGATCACTTTGGAAAGTAGGTTTGTTGTTGTTGTAGCTCGTCAGCACTGCACAATCTCGTCTCGACAGTGATTTGAGCTCAGGTCCACGTTTCTCTGGGGTAACCGTTTTGGTCGCTACGCCACTGATCTCACACTAGACACGGTCGAATGAATATACCCAAACGCTTGCCTGCCAGATGGTACTGACAAGAGACATGGTATATGTTATCCGCCTAGACTAAATACTAGTTGCAAGATAATGTGACCATGTATTTAGATATGATCATTCTATCCTCCCTACTTTGAGATCAGTGACGCGATTACCTCACGGGAAAGTGAACCGAAATTCAAGTTGAGATAGTGCCATGCACACGCATTAATAACGAGCACCAACGAGAACATAACTCTAGTTCGGCGCTTCTCCTCGAGAAGGTCTGGCTGGATATTCGATATAGGATAACATAGCAGTTAACCATGAATAACGTTCACCTTATGTTAACCACATCCCCATTTACCAATCGCTAGTTACTGTCACAATGAGAATAGACCTTCACGTGATGTGATGGCTTGTGTATCTCGATGACCCATTGGGCTAAACTGGACGGTGTGGCCACCACACCGACTGAGTCACTCATGCCAGGCAGACCAAAAGGTACAGGTTTCACAAACCAGTCTTCTGGTCCTCCAGGTTGGAGGTTGCAAGAAGGTTGGCATCTTTTTCCAGAAAACGTACCATTTCTGGTATACTGTCACCCACCTGCTGCCTTGCGGTACAGGCTTTTAAACCAAAGGCTTTGGTTGAGAACCCTAATCGTTCTCCTGACTAGGTCTGGGCGTCCTGGCAGTATTACAGCCCACACACAACCACAATACGAACAAATCGCTAATTGAAAACCGTTTGAACATTCAGCGGATTTTGTTTACTTCCGAGAAGATTCGTGGGTGAAAACTGCGGGCTTCAACTGGATTGGCCAACAGTCGTGAACTTTAATAAATGAATTGGGAAGAATACATTCTTAAACATGTTACGGACCGCTGGCCATCAATTCCTACAATCCGTTAACTCCAAAACACAGCAGCACTATATTCACTTTGAAAAGTGCAACCGAAGGACGTTCACGCAATTTTCTTGACTGCGTAGTCAAACTTGAAAAGCAGCAGATATTTCAGATTACTGTGTAAAGCAAACCAACCCATTCTGGTCGATATCTCAACGTCAATTCATCGCACCCATTGAGTATGAAGGTAGCGGTCATCCGATCACTCGTCAACAAAGCTCATAAGATATGTACCAGTGAACTCTTCAAAAACAACAGAGATTTCTCACAATAACGAAGTGTTGGCCACCAACCTGTATCCAAACAATTCCATTTAGAATACAAATAAACGCATGTAAACTAA
Source organism: Paragonimus heterotremus (assembly GCA_013368495.1). Lineage (NCBI taxonomy): Eukaryota > Metazoa > Platyhelminthes > Trematoda > Plagiorchiida > Troglotrematidae > Paragonimus > Paragonimus heterotremus. The sequence continues at coordinate 73,515 of LUCH01000170.1, forward strand.
GAAAGAGAAAAAAGAGACCAGATTTTTTCAGTGTTGTGTAGATACCGTATTGTGAATGAACATCTGAAAAAATTCGCTCCGTTCTGTCTGAGTTTGATATTTGAACCGTACGACTCATCTTAAGGATCCAGTCTCTGTGAGCGACCAGACAGATTGCGTTTACAAAATCAGATTCATTGAGTGTAGTGTTAATTAAATAGAAGAGGCAAACGACTCGGTCATCGCACGTCACGTATTGTCAGAAAACGGCAGTGTTTGGTTTGACCAGGCTGCAGTGATTCATAAGAGTCCGCCTTCCCATACGCAGCGATGCTTTGCTAAAATCGTTTACATTCAACACGCATGCGTTGACCAAAATCACGCCAAACGTTTGTGTGCACTGTGGCATGGATGGATAAATAACATGAGACACAGACGCGCCTTGTCTACATCAGTCTCACCCCTACTTACTAAGCAAATTATTCGACCGATCAGTTCAGACAAATGATCGTTGCGATTGTGAACACAACACATCTGAAGAATGCTATCCGAGATGGTTGAAGCGTTGAGTTACCCGTAACGTTTATCTTCGCAATCCATTTATTAAAGACATGTTAACCATGACGTTCATACTGTTTAACTTCGTTTATAGTGGATTTAATGAAGGCAACATACAATTGTATACATTCAAGCAGCATTTGTGTAGTCGACTGAATTACGAATTATAAACAGGGATGTTGGAACTCTCATGTCTTACCTCACCTCTCCATCTCTTTTAAAATATATTTTGAATCTGGTTGATATCAACAACAATTTGATGTTCGTGTTATGTTGTTTTCCTAACTGAGTCCATCTGACCTCTGGTTAAATTCTGTATTCGTTATGTCTGAATTAATGGTATAATTGCTACCCTTCTTAAACAAACTTTGAAAAAGTTCTCAATATAAGTTAGTCAAATCGTAAGCAATCTCAAACAACATTCTCAGACACTGACTCTTCATTAATTATCTGTCATAGTAGATATAGCCGTGGGGCTTAAACCGACATATTTGACAAAGAAACCAGCTGATTGTCGTTTTCACATACTTCCAACTTGATCGATAGGATAATCGTATACCTTCTGTGATTTAGTACTGTGTTCGGCAAATCTTTGATTGTACAAGTACCTTTTGGACAGGGTTCAATTGTAATAGCATCTATCATCTGTTCACTGGTATTTCCTTGACTTTTAATAAGAGTATATATCAACAAAACATACGTAAGGTTGTGGGCACGTTTTCGAAAGGATTGTTTATTCCAAACAAAACTCAGTTTGCCACACTGGCATTATCACGAGTTATGTTTAACGATTTCAGTATCGCAACGGGAAACTGGGTACGAATGACCACTACTCTCAACTGAACGATTCGTTCCAGCTAATAATATTTTTGATAACGTCTCATGCAATTACAAATCGATATTATCACTATTGGTCAGAATGCATGCATTCGTTTCACGAACAATTCGTTTTGATTTGGTGATTAAGTAACTCGGTGCCCACTTTTCAGGATTGTGATTGATACCTAGCACTGAGTCTTTGTTAAACTTGGCAATTCGGTTTGTTGAACGCAAAGAGTCTGACACTGTCAAAGAGTACACCTAAAAAGACGCTCTACCATAAACTCAACAAACTGCGAACACTTATTTGTTCATCCCATATTTTTGCACATGTCTATCTCAATCGCAAAATCTACTTTTTGTCTATGTTGTTATGCACTACAGATCGACTGTTAGAAATACGTTTCAAAAGGGTACTGGGTGTCTTATACGTAGACTTGCGCACTGATTGTCCACTGGCTGTTTGTTCCATCGAATAATTGATTTGATACCTGATAATACTACAGTAAACCCAAATATGATTACTCATTAATTTTTTGCTGTTCACGGAATGGAGGCTAAAGCTTTAGCATCTATCATTGTCGGCAGCTTTAGAGAGTTAAATCCATGCTTTCTCTTTAGCCCTGGCTAATCCTTTGTAAATCGACTAAACCGAAATAATCTACATGATCATGTTGGTTAGATTCCTTAAGTTTGCCTCCTTGGGTGGATTTGAACATTCTATTACCAAACTCCCTCTCAAAACTTACTGCTCAAGCCAACACGATGTCATGCTTAGGTGTTCTCGCTGTAAATCGCCTTGCAATCATTCCTCACAGACAAACTGGAGTTTACCGATGATTCTGTTCTTAAAAATTTGGTCCCATTGTTTTACAAAGATCAACTTAATTCCAACCTGTACTTCTAGTGTGATTTACTAGACTGAGGTTTGTAAGGGAGGGCTGATTGACCCACTTCGTATGAACGACCAAGGCTTCGCAGATGAGCAGTCCTCTGCTATTTCTGTTCTCAGTGCGTTCGGACGATCTATGCAATACTAACGACAGATTATGGCTGAACCTTTAGCAGGACGACACAGTTTTACCTAATCAGAGGAGGGTTTGCACAAAGCAGTTACCTCACGAAAGCATGGCTGTAGTTTGTAGCATTTCCGTAGCAAAGACGTATATTACACGCGAGCTATGAAGAGGATAAAACCTGGGTAGCATGTATACATTTCACTTACCTTTAGCACATCGGACAGTAATTTGATACTGTGGGTTTGGAAATTGAAAAAAGGGATAAGGCAAAATCATCTCTAAAAAGACGGTGGAGACACAGTAATCGAAAGGTGATATACTCTGAAACAAAGCTTGCCGTATTCATAGCGTGTGTTCCTACAAAGAACATTCGAGCGATTAAAAAGAGAACTGATGAGGCTGGAATTTATGGCAGACTCATGTAGTACTCTGAGTCCCGTTAACGAGCGCAAACAACAGAGACTTTCTTAGACGATACAAATCTTTGTTTGACCTTTGCACCAGTGAGTCACAGTACAGTCTCCCGTCAAGTATAGGCCTTAACTGTACGTACCGAGGAAAAGGTTTCTAAAATCACCCAAGAGCAGCCATCCTTCGGCTTCATGGTAACGCGGGTAGATGATAAGAAATGCCTTGATTACTGCATTTTGAGTGAACCAGAGGTCAACGGTCCTCAAGTTTCAGTCGGAGTGGAGTAGGTCCATGATGGATTAGATCGTACGGCTGACCAATTTAGAACATTCCTATTCACTCCGCTACACTTAATAATACATAGAACACACTACTTAGGGCACACACTAAAGTCCTAATTGATAACTCAAAGCGCGGAACGGAAGCGGTTACCACATCCACGATATTCCATGAAGGCGTTGAACAACGCCTGGCGGTAAACCAACAGTTACAAATGATCAAAACATGACTGGATCACCGTGCCACGTTACTATTGAACAGGTTATCAAAGTAAATAATTAGATAACCTCAGTAAAATCAAGATCAAGGTCCAAGTAACGGCTAGAAACAGAAGAGGTAGAATATACAAGGATGAACATTCGGGGTTGGGGTGGGGATAGGGTTGGATCGGACTTTCAGATGACTGAAAATCGAAAGTCGATACACCACAGTCATATGGAAGGAGCACTACATTAAACAGAATGCATTATGTAGTACTTCACAAAGACAAGATTTTCTGCTCGAAATAAATCTCAGGTATGTTGCAGACGGGAGTGTCTATTTCTTAAAGGACCGGGTAGATTTCAGTCTACTTATGTAACGTTTATTACATGTTCATCTACGGTTTGCACGCTCAATCACCCTTGCGGTGAACGGCCATATCGGTCTGCCGGCTGCCACTAACGTTAGAAACCCGCGTCAATTAGTCCGCACGCACATGCGCCTATCACAGTGTTCAGTTCGGTAGTTTTTCACAGTACGATTGTTTTTTATATTGTAAATCCGGACCCCAGAGGAGAAAACATACTGCCTACAACTTCAACCGTAACTTTTTAAAGAATGAACCACAATGGCAACTCATATGGTTCTACGAGTTATTACTACATCCTTCTTTGTTAAAAACTTGCCTCAATTTTGAATCCGTTTTACCGGAATGGTAACCTGCCGTCCAATCGATTTGCTGTGATATAAACTGTCTGCATGCTGAGATATTGTCATATCTTGAGCAAGATCAGTGAGGAACGGGTCAAATTGCTTGCAGTTATATCACCTCTGTCGACGCAAATTTTGCTGCCGATAGTAATGATATATATATATATATATATATATATATATATTCCAAAGCTATGCTATTCTGAACGGCCTTCTAAAGATTCCGTTGTTTGGGCATCAACCAACTCTTTTTCGAAAGAGCCAACAGTACAATAGTGACAAGATAATAACATGAAGGTACGCATATAATTGGGTTTGCACGAACTGTGGCAGCATTTTAGTGAACGCCTACCGTACTTACCATAAGGGTAGTTTCATAACTCACTGTTTTTTCATCACACCGTACAACAACGGATTCTAACTAGTTTGAATAAGTGAATAGCAATCAATAGACTCAGTGGTTATAAGAAATATGTAGCAGTGACAATTTTGGTGAATTTCCAGTTTAAAATATGATTTTAAAAGTAGAGCGAGAAAGAATGATGTAGGATTAACTTTTGATCAGACATACTTTTAAAAATGCGGTTACTTTGTATTTGTAGAGTAGAGCTGGGTACAAACAAGGGTTTGGAGGGATCGCCTGAGAGTACTAGAAATGAGCATTTGGTAAAATACGTACTGAACACTATGCGACAATTCGGAAAGAAGAGTTTTGACCTCATCATCATCATAGTAGTCATTAGGCTGACCAAACGGTACTGTGGTTCGGGTTGCCGCTCACCTCAGCAGTGACGTGGAATATCCTAGAAGAAAACGCTGCTAAGAAGGTTGAAAATTAATAAAAGAAATCTAAGTTGGAGAACTAGAAATTGTATGAATGCAGGTACACCATCGACTGTGACAGACTGCCACCTCAGATAGCATCTCTAACCAGCGGTTTGGGTGATCACGACGACTCCAGCCAGGCAGGCGACACCTACACACTTTGTTCAGCGGAGCAGTCAGTGTCTTCATCTTTTTTGACCATATTGTTGCTTGATCACCACGCGGTTTTACCCAACTGTTGGTGGTCTCAGTATATAACGCCCGGTACGGTAAGCGCTTAGCTGGCGTACGGATTACGTGACCTAACCATCGCAGGCTGTGCAACGTGAATAGTTGATCAATTGACCCCGCCTCCCCAGCGTCCCTGAATACGCGTCGGCAAACTGCCAGATTGCTCACGAGATCAGTCCGTTTAATGTGGTCCATTTAGCGGAGACAACGATGGTCATACACGGCAAGCCCGCTGATATCTTCGATTCGAACAGATCACGTTTCCGAACCACAGAGCAAAGCAGAACGTACACAATCCTTATGTACTCTTCCTTTCAGCAACAACCGAACGTCCTTTTGATGTCACAAATGACGCGGTTTGGAAGGGGTAACTCATGCATTTGCTATCCTCGCTTATATCCCATCAGCAATATTGCAGGCTGACGAGATAGTGCTACCCAAGTATGTAAAACTGTTCACAGTCCCAGGCGGGTTACCCGTAATGAAGGAAGTAGGAGTGGAAGTACCCCAGTCTTGAAACAGCAATCTGCACTCTGAAGCACATTCCACCTAGTTCAGCATGGTTTGCATGTTTTCGGCAGATGGCCTAAATAAGACAATGTCGTCCGCATACTCCAGATCAGTCAATCTAGCGCCAGGAAGAAACTCAACACAAAGTTCATTGAACTGCTCAAGTGCACCTGCCAGGATGTCGTCCATGAAAAAAATTGAACAGGAAGGGGAAAATCGGACACCCCTGACGAGCACTTCTATAACTGATGAACACCCGAGACAGTTGGCCATAAACCCTAGCCCTGCTTGTAGAATGGGCATACAGTGACCTCAAGAGATTCACGTATTTCTCTGATACTCCCTTACGGAGAAAACAGCTCCAGAGAACGTTACGAGCAACTGAATCGAAAGCAGCCTTTAGGTCCAAAACGACGACGACTGTCGGCTGTCTGTAGCAGTGCCGATTTTCCAAGATCCGTAGCGAGGTAAAAATATGATCAACGCACCGTCGACTGGATTGAAATCCTACCTGTTCTTCACGTATCTGACTTTCTATGGGCTTAGTGAATCAACGTAAAATGAGACCAGTAAGTAACTCGGACACAACGGATACCAAACTGATACCTCTCCGGTTATCACATAGACTTCTGGCTCCCTGTTTGGAAACGGGAATGACTGTTGATAGGCACTAAGCACGAGGCACCTCTTCAGTCTCCCAGATTGTCTGGAGGACTTTTGTCAATTCTGATATCAACCTCCCACCACCATCCTTGAAAAGAGAAGGAGGGAGGAGGTCTGGACCAGGAACCTTATTACGCTTCAATAACTTAAACTCCTGGACCACTTCTGCTTCCGACGGAGGACCGTCTGGATTGCAATAACTGACCAATCGAGTCCCGTCATCCACATGATTTGGTTGAGGCCAGCCGAACTGTTCTTCGAAATGTTCAGCCCACCTGTCAAGTTGCCGCGATTGATTGGTGATAAATGAACCATCTTTTTTACATATGGTCTCACTTACACCGCCCCGACGGACAGTACAACCACGGATCAGGGGAAAAAGCCTTATGATTTACCCAGGCAGAAAAAACCGCTTTCCATCTATTTCAGTTGTTCAATCAAGTCGTGCTCATGGTCTTTGGGCAAACTTTTAATCAGCTGGAGTTTCAGTTCTCGACGGTCGTCATCATATTCAGAACCAGGTGGGATCGTGCGACGCTTGATCATCAGATTTATTGACGTGATGGAAACTCAGTTTTGTCGAAACTGAACAGCCTTTGGAACATACCTATTCACAGCATGCTTTCATAGCTTTGGCGATTTGTTCCCAGTGTTCTTTAGGATCTCTCACTAGACTCGAACAGGTCAACTTGCCCACCAACGCCTCCTGGTGAGCGTTCTTTACACTCCTTGTTCGAATGTCAATCAGGTTACTTACTTTTACAAGCGCACTTCCTCTGGGCGAATGATAAAACAAAACGGGCACGCATAACAGCATGGCTTGAGTCCAGGTGGTTGCTCCAGAATACAGAACAGCCTCTAACAGAGTGTAATTGATTGCTATATGATCGTGCTGTGTCCACATCTGAGACGCATACAGAAGGCTCCATGTACACAGTGCGGAGCTCGACCGTGGGATTCATACAGCTGCAACAGTCTTTCACCATTGTCGATGCGTTGTGCCCGGACGCCAATTATACCTCTCAGTCGCTTCTCCTCTTTTAAAAAATGACCAAATTGAGCACGAAAATCGCCCACTAGTATGGTGATGTCTGAATGTTTAGTTTGTTTCAGAAGGTCAAAGAGGACGTCATAGTTCGCATCTTTAATAGCATCCGAACGGCAGTCCGTTGGAGCATACGCCGATATGACACGATGCTTCTCCGATTTGCGTCAACACACTTTAACCTACGTTTTAGGTCTGGCAACACATAAGCGACTGTCAACCTAGGTCCAATCAAACAAACACTGCTCTGCTATGAAACTCTGTGCGATTCTGACTCCAGCTTGACCACGAGATTCAGCTCCAACGTCACCAGAAACCCTGAGAGAAGCCGTTCAATCGACAGTTGTCTAGAAGTGAGCTCAAGCTAATAACGGTAGACTCGCGTCTTTGACACGCAGCACACATGAAGCTCCAGATTTGGGAGAGTAGCTTGCTTACAGACTTGTCGGAGAGTGCGGACATTAAAGGCGCCAATGTTTACCAGTTGTCTTGGCCTCAGAAAACAATAATCGCCCGAAGGCATATGGAAGGTAGAATAAATGGGGGGTAAAACAGTGGGAGAAAGTCATTCTGGGTGAGTGATGTCATTTATGGGGAACGATAGTTTCTGCTACTTGCTGGTCGTTTATACCGAGGAAGGGTGGGAGGAACCACACCTCGAGTCTCTGACTCAAAAGTCTGACCTGCGAGACAACAGGATAGAGGGTTTACTTAAGAGACCCTACCCGGAACCAGTGACTCAACAGCCTGACTCACTTGGCAATGAGGGGCTTACCTAGCCCGAGGGCGCAGTGAATAATGCATTGATGTCTGATTCTGAACACTGCCGCGCGCAGTGGATGTACTCGAAGCTTCATCGGGCTATTGGGTAATTTCAGATGTTTTTCAACCATTTCGGATAATACGCCGGCGGTCACGGTCAACCGTTGGGCGATCGGAGTGCTCTTTGTTTGAGGGTACATTTTCTAACCCCCTTCTTCCTGATATGGAAGACAGCAGTGCCGCAACTATGAAAATAGTTCTGCTGTATGCCCATAGGATCGTGCCTCACTACCTAAGCACTCCTATGCGGCCAGTAGTGCGACATACAATTCTATGAGTGTAACTGCTTTTCGTCTGACTGCTCCCCTTTGGTCTATCTGACAACGATTCACCTGGAAGGACTGGAGTCCTAGTCAGCATAGCCCGCCGGATCAAAACAGTACACAAGCTCGACCACCTCCTCAATGTAGCAGTATAGGTCAAGTAAGATAGCAGTATAGGTCAGCGTCAATATAGAAGTATAGGTCAAGATTTTTGACATACTGTCCACTGGAGGGATTATAAGCAATACAATCAGCGGTTGAGAACTAGTTGAAACGTATATATGCACGAGGGATCGAGAAAGAATAGTAGTGACTTTCGCTACAATTCTTTAGATATCTGAAACATTGAATTCCATTTATCCAGTTCATCAGGACAGTAAGGATACATATATTACGAGATGGAAAAATTTCGTTTATTCTCATCAACGGACTACATTCAGTCAAAACAGAGAAAGGGTAAATCAGGAGATGTTAACACTTCGATTTGCTCTCATCAGTCGCCAACGTAAAACCAGCAAATTTTTACGTTGGCGACTGATGAGAGTAAATCGAAATGTTAGCATCTCGCTATATGTCTTCTTTCTGTTTTGACTAAATGGATTAAGGGAACTCTGTCTTAGAAAACATTCCGTTAAGTTTAGGGCATGACGACAACAGAATGAAATAAACGTACGTTACATGGTTAGATATCTGGGCGGAGTAAACGGTTTTAATACCATGGCAATGAAATTGATTGCGTCAGCGCCTTTCGCCAACAGAAGGCCGGTGCGTGACGTCGGATTAACAACGCCTCGGAAAACGTGGACAGTTTAGGATTGCGATTACGTAATAGGACCATAAACGAAATGGCGGTGTCATCCACATGACCTGTTGTTACTAGGTGGTTAGTGATCGAAGAAGCCGGATATTCTGTCCGGGTGCTTGCATGCTTATCCGCACTAAGTCATTGGCTGCACTGGCCACTTGGGATGTGCTGCGCCTTTCCCTGCTGTTAGATATGACCGGAAGAAGTGATACAAGTGTGACAATCCGTGACGAATAGTTAAGTAAAGAATCAGTTAAATGCATTATGTGATGGACAAAGAAATAGTTGTTGAACTTTTCGCAGGACATAAATTGTACGCTGTTACCTTGAGACATCAGTACAAGGATAACAACGGAGATAGTTAACAGGTTTAACATTTGGTTTATAATTTGGTTTAACCGGTATGGTAGCTGGATGTGTAAACGTATATAGTAGTCTGTCAACATGACAAACAGTGAAAAACGTGATTAAGCGTTTCACTGACTTCAACGATAGCTGAATTCCTTCAGGTCATAGTGGTATATTTATTCGTCCCTCCTATTAGAGTCGAATTGTGATTGATGCTGTTCGAATAGAAAGATGTGAAGACCTCATTAGCATATTTATATGAGAAAATCTTTTCCGTCCAGAGTGAAGGAGAAAGAGAAAGGAATCACATCATGGCAGAATCTGCAGTTGTCTGGATTACCGAATGATCTACAGTTATTCAGTTGGGGATATACTCGAAGTGCTGTGTGAAGAAATCTTCAAGTAATTTAAGCTACACTGAATCCGACTTCCATTCATACTGAAATTCTAATATCGTATCATAACCCGATGTCCCACAGACAGCAATGCGGTTAGAAAAGATGCATTGCACAAACATGTTAGATCTGTATTTCACTGAAAAGAGTGAATGCACTAAACAGGCACACGAACCAGCTACTCGACTGGAAGTTTGATGAACCAGTTGGAAGGGATCAGTAATTTTGAAATTGAATGCAACCGTTGTAAGAGATATACTTTAACCTATAAACAGTACGGAAGAAAGCGAAGCGATCAGTCTGTATTATTTTGGTTCTCTTGTTGCTGAGGCGGTTACACCAGCACTTATATCACAGCCATTTTGCTCCATTCAGTGAACTTTTGAAAAATGTCCGCCAATGTTGTAGGTAAACAATTAGCACATCCCTTCAACAGAGTGTGCAATTCAAGCTCTATCAAATAACTATTAGGAGCTTAGACGTCTACATTATTGCTACATATTATCTGGGTCAACGGTAATACTGATCTCGTCTCTGATACTCACGTAATCTGATAACGTTTTGAACAGTGTCAAAGCCGCTGAATAAACGCCTGGGCTTCCCAGTGTCACTTTTGGGATCTGACTGACCGCTGGTTATCCCACAGATGTTTTCAATGACAGATTTCATTTACGATCACATCGAAAGCGAACGCGATTCATTCACAATCTTTGCCAAGTATTTCATTTGCTATTCGGTTGATATGTCCGCTCCGATTCACAGAATCAATCAACTTTAATGCGGAAAGTTTTTACTGCGTAGAAAACAACGAATCAAAGAAAGGTAACTTTTACACTAGAACGTTGTTAACAGTTAACTGGCTTTCCTGGACGCCCTCATTTGGCACCGTGCTGATGAGTCTGTGCAAGACATCTTACACGCTATTATTGGCCTTTTTCAAGTTTATCAGTGGGAACCAATGTTTCAATCTGTTCAGAGTAAGATCCATAGGAAAGAGACCTGGAATTGACGGTATATCCATTTCAGCAGCTTTGTTCCGCCGATGTAAAAATGTAATCGCATAGCTTACTTGATCGATAGAGTCATGTGAATATGTACACAGGATACGATTTCTAATCAACTATCTATCCTACGTACATTGTCCTTGCAAAGTGGCTAACCAGAACGATTTCTAGACGAGGCTTCGTAGTGTGGTGAGAAAAGACAAGGGGTCTCTAACGCAGTAGAAATCAGTGTATGTTTGCTACCAACCAAAGGGGAAACTGAACACCGTGGTCGTCAACATAACATTCTTTGCTGCCAAATCGCATGTCCCTTTCAATATCCCTTGCTCCGTTTCGACTCTACTCCACCTTTATGTTTACGGTTAAAGAATAAGATGCCTGTTTCTGCGGTTTCCTAGTGTGTATACGATTTTCTTTTTTTCCTGTAGTACTGGTTACGTGGGTCACACGACCGGGCGTTTATCCGAACGTATCCGTGAGAACCATCCGGCCTGGATCAGAATTGGAATCACTAAGATAATTGACAGCGTAACTGTGGGTCGTCTTGTCGATTCGCGCAGAACTGTCAACAAGACCTCTTCTTTTCAACTGATTTACCGAGTCAAGGGCGGCCAGTCGATAGTCGTGGCCACAGCTGAAGCATTTGAAATCTCAAGTTGAATATCACTCATATTTGCCCACAGATTTCGCATTCGGATAGATTTACCAATCAGCCTGTCACGATAAGAAACACTAGACTAGAGCCATGGGCAGGGTTTGAACTCCACCACGCTTTCCTAAGTCAACCGATTGAATAATCCATCTTTGTGCGTACAGAATCGCATTGTTAAGGTCTTGCGTTTCCCACGGTCCACTGCCCACACAATGGTCACTCAAACTGTCATGGTTCCGGTTGCATTATAACTGTGACGTAATTGTATCAAAGCATTGTTCCCAATTGTACCTATGACGTGCTGATCTCATTTGAGCTAGTTACTTGCTTTGTTCGTTTCGCCATGTCAATGCTGTACTGTATACATGGTACGTATTTTGCCTGATAGTTAAGAGCTTGTTTGCTACGCGATGTTTTTGACTACCAGTCGGAATTTTTGTTAACTGGAGAAGTACTACATACAGTATTCAGAGAAACATTGATAAAAGCAAATAGTGTAACCTAATAATCACTCGCAGTTGATCATAGTTTTTTGGCATTCACACAGATTTTCCACCTAACCTGTTTAGGGAGAAAGTTTTATCTAACTTTAGTTCTTTGGAATGCTCATCACTCATATATATCGGATTTGAACTTCAGTTATACCTTCATGGGACTACCGTGTCGACCACAGTACCAGTGATCTGACATTATACAGGACTGAATCATTATTTGAAAACGCTTGGCCACACTAGCCAGTGAATAACGCTCAGATTTGCCGACCGCTAGTTCGGACATGGTAACCGTTTTCTTAAATCCAATCGATTATCCAACCACTGAGCTTATCTCACAGAATTTTCCAAAGATACTGAGTGACATTACGTTAACTGATAGGTGGTAGAGGTCTTTGGTCAACATATTTCGTATGTTACTCATAAGTGTTCGCAAGCTTCCTGTCCACATAGACTTTTACGTTAGCCTCTTTTGGATGAACTGGACCAGTTTTGGAGTACAGGCTTATTTGTTGGCATTGGGACAAGTGAAAATCTTCTGAATTGTCGATCCAATTAAATTTTCATCAAACAGTAATCAATCGATATTAGTTAGTAGAATTATATCACCTTTTAGTTTGTAAAAGTGACCTACCGCATTCACATATATTGAATCTCACTTCCGTTTGGACTACCGTTAAGCAACCAGGTTCTCATGTAACCCCTGACACACTGTATTCACCCATACATCACCTACGTATCAGCTTATCATTTGGAGTATCTGTTAGTTCACGGTAACGAAAGTAGTGATTGTCCGAATGTTCAGTCAATAACAGTTGGCTTTTAAGAGGTTTTTAAGGCTGGCACTGCTCGCTTATTTGACCTTCGCGGTCACGTCCTGGTGTTTTGCTAATTTCATTGAAGGAGGGATTTTGACTAATAATAAGTAGCAAGTTGAACAACACTCAAATTTGATCGCAACCTTCGAATTCGGATAGACCTTCCAGCCAGCCTATTTCGAAAAGAAGCACTAGGTCGACCACTCATTAGTCATCTAAAATATCGCCTAGCAGGTTTAATGAGATCAGAGATTTCAACCTGCCTCGGAAATCCTAACCGCGGGGTTATCGACTGCAGTTAACAGGATAGTAACTGTATCTCCTATTGAGATGATCGGGCAACCAGATTATTACTCACACGTGAAAGTGGTTGAGCGTTCACATATGATAATTCGGTCTTGCCTAATGCTAGGTCAGTGACACATTGGTAAACACGGTTGCCTCATGAATGCGTGGCCTGAGTTCTAGTCCAGGCCGTGGCAAGGATATGCACTACTGACGAGCTCTAATGAGAGTGAAACTCGAGTCTAGTGCTTCTCGAAAGAGGCTGGCTGGGAAGTATGTTTGAATGTGAAGGCTGCAGTGAAATGTGAGTGATGTTCAACATGAAATTAACCAAATCCCCGACTGTTTATCACTAACCTAACAACAAATAACCTTAGCAGACTGACACTGTATGACATTTTTATTGTTTACGGTTATGTTTGTTGTCTTAACAACTATACTCTAGACAAACGCAAGTACACAAATACTAACGAGCAGCCACACGTGTCGTTTAACAGATTCATTGCACTGAAGTGACCATTATCTGCACCGTAACATCTGCATCGTACAACTGATTAAGTTTTACAGAGCACTCATTTCCCCTGGCCGTGCACTACGCTAGTAAACTGGTCAATATCTTCAGATTGGTTACAGGTGCAAAACTCTGACGATGTGCTCCGTCATTCTTCTCGTTCAAGGCGCCCATCCTCATTCATAACGCGATTGCTGTCATTGCTTACCCCATGTTTGACGCACTTCGGCATTGTTGTCCTGTTAACGGTGTGTATGCACACAGCTTGTACGCGTTGCGCGTGTGCACGCCGGGCCCGGGTGCAGATCCACTGCCCATGGCAAGCCAGTGCGCTTATATTTGATTGGGTTTGTCATGTGACCTACTTGATTGGACATGTTTACACCATGCTTACCTGTTTACGGTTGTGTGTATTCGTCTAAACCTACAACCTCACTGCACTGACATGTTCGCTTGCCGTGGCCCACACATTTTACCGAATGGTTCTCCTCCGTGCTACACTACTACAATACCACTGCTTGACTGTACCCGTCTTTCACGTCTGCAATCACTGTCTTTTGAATATAGAAGACACAACAGGCATCATTGTTCGTTTAGTTGCCGACGTTCACGTCGGACTGCCTTACCAACACTTAGCCCATGTCGATCAGTTGAACTCGACTTGCACTTTAGTAGGTGAGACAAATGACCAATTTTCGACCAGCTTCAGACTGAGATTCTCTTGGTCACAGAGAGCTAAGTATGGACTGTTTGATTTATACCGCTCAACCTACAGGGATGAGACATGAGAAACACAGTTCTTTTACCCTTATTTCGTCTAGGTAACTTTCAATGAAGATTGAAGATTCGTTGATCTGACGGTTTTTGCCTTCCATTGTTGGTCCAGCAGTAGAATGATGGATTTAACGTCACACCGCGTCTTTTCAATCAGTAGAGCGTAACAAGGGACGAATATTTCACAATTTACTATACCTTTTATCATGAAGTAGATCTCATCATACTAATACAGTATACTATGAAAAAAATGTTTTCACAGTCTTAGATTGGGATTGATCTAATGAGTGACAAGTTGGCAGTGGATGCCCGATACGCGTTTCCAGTTGGAGATACCGTAGGGGTGTGGGTTTGTAGAAAAGCGAGGTGTTGAAAATGGACTTGAATGCATAACCTTCAAGAAGGTGTGTTGTTCCATTTGTCATTTGACCCCCAATGTGTATCAGTAATTAAAAGATAGCTCAATGAAGAAACTTCAGTAAAAGTTCGCAATCGCTGGATGGACTGGAAGTAACAGGACTTTTGCAATGTTATATCATCGCACAGTCAGGCAACCCGAGCGTTATTCATAATAGAATGTGGCTAATTATTTTGAGTTGACGTTTTGGCGGTGCTTTGAAATGAGGCCAGTGATTTATAGGTCAGATTGACTGTCACATACGAACGTAAACCGGAGTGCAATCTTCTCTTGTCGCAAACTATACGCACTAGTGACAAGCCTGAACGAATGTGAACATCTATTCCAGTGCTTTCTGTGCGAATGAGCAGACTGAAAAGTTTATATTAAATGTAGATTATGTTCAGTTTGTGATTGTCGCCTGTTAATAAGCTACATTATACTTGTACTGACAGTTGTTGGATCTTCAGTGTACGGGAGATTAGCATGCGTCTAGAACAGTCACTGTCAGTTGAACGAACACATACGCCCCTAATCGCATTGTATATGAATAGCACCACTTTATCGCATTCCACTTTTGTTTAATTTCCTCTAACACAGAACAACCAAACGAACTTCCTCTGTCCATCCCAAATGCACCCGGTTTGGTACCGTGTCAGCCACTGGACAATCACACTCGTCAGCTTGGCTCGTACACCTGCCCCACGGGCTATCTATGCAAAGGATATTGGGAAGGTCCGAACTATGGCATCACCAGTTTCGACAACATCGGCTACGCGATGCTTACCGTGTTTCAGTGCATCACTATGGAAGGTTGGACAGATGTACTGTACATGGTCAGTGTTTATAACTTTGACTAACCACAACATAATTATTCATTTGTGACTGTTTGTGTGTGGGCCTGAAACTGGTAAAAGTATGTGGAAATTTATCGAATGAGATGCGCTACAGTCGCGCACTCAATAAAGTGGCTTGATTACCAACCAAAGTTAATCGGAGACGATAAACAATTTGATCACAGAGCCTTTGAATATATATGGCAGGCAACTACCATACGAAGTGGTCTCAATCGTGAGCCAGTCAGATGCGATGAACATATATGGGGGTCGTGGCGTTTAAAATAATCAATTTATAAGGGTGTCATTAAGCAGACGGAGAAAAACAGTCAAGGTTGAGTAAAAAAAAGTATAGGCGGTCCCACTGCTGCAATCTGATTGGCTAATTGGAATAATACTGACCATTCACCCAACATTGATTTTGCCACGAAAATTTGAACCATAGGATTGCCACTTCACTACAGACAACCTGTAGGTTTACACAACCTTGAAGATAATACTGCCCCCAACCTTGAATCGAGCAGTGTTGTACAGTTTGTGTTGTCTAACCCGTTAGCAGATGCGTCTCCTAGAACCCTTCTGTTGAGTTCGTTGTCTGGACGTGCATGAATGAGGATTAACTTGCAGTCGAATTATCGCGCATCGTATATGGATAAACCGATGGATTGATTATAACGATTGACCAAACAACCTGAAACTCAAAGTTCTGAGCCCACGATGTATCTCTTAGCTTTTGGTGTTATCCGGTAACTTTTCCAATCATTTTCTTTAGTTTTCTGGATGGGCTGTTTGTTCCTCAAACAGTTTGATCCGATTGTCCTGTCTTATCCAGGAGCCCTAACTGAAAACTGCTGGTTCACTCCTGACAGTGTGGCTGGCCTATGGAACCGGTGTCACGAGTTACGCTGCTTAAGTCACCGATTTGTTCTGCTTGACCGTTTTCTCTATTTTTCAAGACGGGAAACTGATAACTAACCGCCGATAGCAGTGGCGGGTTGTGCTATTCGGTTTCTTTGGTTCACTCTGCACTGGCTGCGCGTGGTTTGTTGTGACATCAGGTCGACTTGCCAACAATGTGCGTTTAACGGCTTATCTTTTGGTAATCGATAAACCCAGCAATTTCAACGTCAGGTGGTCTGGTCAACTTATGAAGTCGGTCAACTCTAAGCGTACCATAGTTTCCCGTCTGCATGAAAAGATCGAATAGACTTAGTGTAATACCTAGAATTATGGACTTTGAATAGCCCCTAGAAATCGTACTCGGATTGGAGCCCCCCACGCAAGTAATAAACAGGAGACCTAGTACTGGTTGCAGTAAGCAGCTCATATTCATGAGAAACCAAATTTATGGATAAACAATAGTATTAAAAAACCATAGTCACTCATTGGTTGATCATATCGACATATACAAGGTCACAAACTGTACGTTAATTAGTGCAATACAGAACAAAGAAATTAGCGAACAACGGAGGGCGTACCACTAAGACTGTTCGTCGTATCTTTAACGCAAAGTTTGGATTGGCTGCCTGCTAGATCTTCTGTTGTGTCGTGGCTTGGATAAGCGGTAAATCGATTAGATTTTCATCACATCTAATTACCCTTTTTCTAAGGAAAGACGAAATTTTACGAATGCAGTCAAAGTGTTCAATAAGAAACGCAAAGATCGGATAACTGTTAAACGGTCCGATTTGGGAAAATTGGAGGCATTCCTAGCACATGATACAAGCAAACCAAGGCACAGATTTGCCTACCACAATAAACGCGGTAGCTGTTTGTGGTATTTAAAAAACGATGAAAAGTCGGACTGACATTTTACGATGTTCGGAGCAGGAATGACATCCGTCACCACCTTCGATGTCCAGAGTGCTGCAAATGCGAGATTTCCAACAATATAAAAATACCATAACTGCAAGTACTTCGGACTACTGGTGGTCTTCACGATAGTAGCTCAGTAGCAATTGATTTCATCCTGACCTTTAATGGTTTTGTTTCCTCGAACGAGGTGATTAGTGTAAAAAGTTTGTCTTGTTAAATGAATTCTCTTTAGGGATTACCGTAAATGTGAGTACCCTTCGTTGTGGTGTGTGCATGATAGAGTGCAGTGAAATGATATCATTAGCCATTTCACAATTACACTGAGATATTATGTAATGGATTTTCTCGAGTCACATTTGATAGATTGTTTGAAAAAGTATTTCCTAAGCTCTGTCTTTTCTCCTTGAACAGCCCATTTATTAGTGACGAAAAGTTAGTTCTTCCAAAAAAGTAGCACCTACTGACACGAAACTTATCGTGAATTTAACAGGTTTGCCTATTTTTACACTTCCTATACATTTTAAAAATCTGGCGAGATAGACACAATTTGGTCAATTTTGTATAACTATGAAGCTTTGATTTGAAAACATAACAGCGGCAATTCCAATCTGCCCATCACTTCTATTCCCGGTTTTCATAGACCAATCGGGCTTATGGACCTCGTTTCAACTGGCTCTACTTCATCCCTCTAATTGTCATTGGCTCGTTCCTTCTCATCAACCTAGTCCTCGGTGTACTAAGCGGGTAAGTATTACCATGGTGATCATAACTATTATGACCTTGATGCTAGTGATGAGGAGGTTACCGGCGCCGATTCGTCAAACCATGTCCGATTAATATTGTATTCATTCAGCATCGTTTGAACAATTTCGGAAAAATTAAACAACCCTTTGCAATGAGACATTCATTCAAAAAGAGCTACCTTTTCTGAAACTTTGAGAACAACAGAAACCAAGGATGCAGCCTACCGGAACTTCTCGTTTAGTCACATATCTTTTAACAGTTAATTAGTTATTTAAAGCTTTATACATGAAAGCGTAAGAATAAGTTGGATCAAACAAAAATCATATGAATTCAAATCGCGGCGGTACACAGTCAAATTGAATGGGGGGCTCCATTGTTTTTGTAGACTTTTAACGAACACACAGTTATTTTCTAGAATTATGATTAGTTGAATGCTCACAATTTTAGAGAATAAGCTCAAATAACAAAAGAATGTATTGATAAATACGACTACTTTGAGATGGTGTAAATGTGCAGTACTTCCCGAATGTCAGTATCATCGACTAATGTGCGTTATTTTGCCTGTAGCATAACCCTCTTGTTACATTGAAAGAATATTAACAGTAAACCTGGTACCACTACAAGAATTTGCCGCCAATAAATGACTCCATTAGTTTTACTATACGATAACCCAGTCAGTAATTGAGTACAGAGATCTAATAATGCACATTCGCAACTTCTGGACTGGCCAAGCCAATAGTGGAACAACCTAATACACCGAAACAAGCCAGAAGATTGCGAAAAAATCCTTTCACAATACGGAAATGTTTACTTACGCGATGTGAAGCTAAGCTTACAATTCAAGCACAGTCTTTTAAAAAAAGCGATATCCGGAATTATGGTTAATTACTTCATTACTTATTGGCAGAGCAGCATTCTAGCGACATGTATAGGAGTAGAATGTTTTACACCTAGGTAACTGACTACGATTTTAGCCGTTTATTAAGTGAATCATCAGTTGTTAACCTCAGTGAAACACATATTTAAGCAACTTTGCCGAAGACGGAAGCAAGTGATCATACTCCTTCACACAAATTCACCAGAGCAGATGAAATTCATTTATGTGAAAAATAGCATATCTTTTCGCCAAATCAGCTGACGTAATTTTAGAGGCAAAATAGATCGGTCAGGAGGAAGAGTAAAATGACTTGCAGCTGTCAGTTATTCAGGTTTTTAGGTTATAATATTTAATAGCAAGTGATCTTCTATACTATGCGATAACGTGCCCTCAGCATACTTGATGAAAAAGTCAAAAATGTAAAACGGGAACAATAACGAAAATTTTTGTCTTCTGAAGTGACAGCGTGGTTGAGTATTATGGCAGATTGTTTTTTATTACGTTAATTCCTAAACTATGTATACTATATAGAGCTTACATCGCACAAGTTGAAATGTAACAATACAGTATGCACTCCTAGCGTATTGTCAACGTTATTGTGGCTCAAAGCACACTTGAACAACGTTGGTCTTAGTACTTGAAGAAACGTAACACTGTAACGGAGAATCAAAGGTTGAACCGGGTTTTCAGTATTTACGTTGAACTTTCGTACCGCTAATATTTACAAAGAATCATTTATACAATTATCACGATTTTGCAGGAAAAGAGCGTGGTTAGATTGTTAAAAACGTCTTGTTAAAAATTCCGGAGCGAGTGCATCTTTGCCTCTAACCTTGAAATCTAGTACGTTCTATTTGGACTACAATCACGTCATCAAAAACGGTACAACACAGTCGAAATACTGAAAGACCTGCTTGAGACTAAGTTCTATACGAGGTCAATATAGATCTTGCTGTCCAGTGGGATACACACTGAGAAAGCCCACTTTAATTGGTTAGATAATTTAAAATATTGAGTTTCTTCAACTCAGTACATCAAGACATCGGCCATGTGCATAAACCACTTATTATACGAGAACAATTTATGATAATAAGCTTGTTATAAGGCGGAGATAAACCACGCCCATTGTGTTTATTGGAAGTAGTTTCAAACGGAGATTTTGCCGTCTGTCGCTTGCGACCAGTTTGCACAGTTCTTTCGGTATAAGCACAGGTTAACAGGAAGTTCTTCAAAATTTTCCTACGTATCGATTATATGACCAGAGTATATTTTTATTCTGACCCTATGGAACAGAAGTAAAGTCAAAATGTGTCTGAATGTGAGCAAAACAAACTGATGTTAATAGCCAATCCATATGGTCTTTCTATACACAACTCATTGCATTCTACTGTCCAAACATCATTGTGGCGAAATGTCTAAAAACGGTGGACTGGTCTTGCCCTTATTGTTCACACGAACTTGTCATATTTGGGTGGAAAAAAGTTCAGAAATCGGTTGAACTGAAACTCATTCATCAAAATTAACACATCGTCGATATACCATTTGTAGAGAATGCTACAGTCAATCGTCTTAGATATTTTTTTCTTTTTCCCATTCCTAGGTTAACACCACCTGATATCGGGCCCAATGAGCCACCATAATCTAACCCGGATGTGTTTATTGAGTAGAAAAAATTAAAACTCCAAGTTAGTCAGTAGGAGGCTCTGGTTGAAAGTAAATGTGCATACAAATTAACGGGCTCTTGCGGAGGTATACTTGTAAATTCCAAATCGGCACCAAAAAGGGATTTATGATTACAACCCACCACCATGTCCTCTAAGGGTTTAGCCAATTCGAATGAATATTGTTCAGAACGGGTGGTAAAACATTCGCGAATGCAACCGAGCATGCGTACAGGCCATCTGATTAGTTTATGTTGTGGCGAGCTGTTCAAGAACAGGATGGATATCCGCGAAACACAATTTCGGAAGGCCTCTTATCTGTGCTGCGCACATACCTATTGATTACATTTGTCTGTACTGAGACCCAGCGGTCGAACCTTGAACCGTTATAGAATGAAGCTCCCTTGAAATATGTTTCTCTACCAACAACGTTTATCAGTAAGCAAGCTGTTCGGTTTCGATACACACTCTCCTTTAATCATGCTGATTGTGCCAAAGCTTTGTGCTTCTTGTTCACGACCAACGTGAATGAACGAACTGTTGACATTTCACAACACTGGTCCTTTCTTCTTGTTTTGATACCAATCTAATCAGACCAAATGAATGATAACCCTAGTGATCTACCTACAGTGAACTTACATCTGCAGTTGTTTAGACAGACCAGTATTACACGTTCAACCACTCCGTGATATCGAAGAAAAGTTAGCATCTTCTCAACAGTAGAGAACAGCAAACTGTCCGAAAATGTTAGTCAACAGGAGTCTTAACAGACTGCTGACAGAGAAAATCAGTCTATAAAAAGGAAAGTCAAAATTCTTCGAGCTACTTCGATTCCCAGTCACTGATCACATGAACTGCAACACAGAATCCTCCTGATTTTTACTTTATAAGTCAAGGTCACGTGCACATGCACGGTTATGCATGACAGAAGACAAGATGTCTGTTCATTTCCAAAATTTGCTTGTCTAATCTCTCTAAACCAGATGTGTTGGACAGTATAGCATGATTCCGTATGTGGGTTCCAGTACTAAGCAGTCATCTCCCAAAAATACTCTACCCTCTTCATTACGGACTGACTTATTACTCATAGATAAGGTTGGGCTTCTTAAAGTCACTCTCTGCAAAATTAGTACCCTTCGGAGTTGTGGTATACCGTAAATCTAAAAGATAGTCATTAAAGTAGCTCATATATTGCAACAAATGGGCTGTGCAATCGTATTGTTAATGCAGAGGGAAGGTACAGCTGAGCATTAGTATCGTATTGTAGCAAAGGAGGACAAGTGCACGGTAAGAATAGCAGGTAATAGAAAACAGACACCACCGCACGGCTAGACGGCAGGTTGCACAATGTGCACACGCGAGCGTAAGCAGGACAACGACCAATCGTCCAATCAGGAAGGTCACATGACCGATGGATAAGTGCAAGGTTTCAGGTGCACTGGCGTGTCGTAAATGATGAATCATACAAACGTCTCCACCGAACGGGCGTGGAAACACTGTCTGAGCGCATTCAACAAAACACAAGAGTTGAATACCGCTGGAATGGATAAGCATAATTTTTTGAGTAGCATCTATTCAGATTAACAGAGAACTGTCACCATCACAGCAGTTTCGTCAATATAACCATATAGGGGTTACAGTAGCGACTGCCTAAATCTTGGGATAGTTAACCTCTAACATACTACCCAGTGAATTCCTATGACTATGACTGAGATCATTATTCAGCCATTATTCCCATACTTCTAACACAGGTCGCATGATCGACATTATGATAGATGAGACTGCGGACTTAAGCAACGTGGTGCCTAGGCAAACAACTTCAATGGTAGCATTAGTGAGATGGAACTTTGTTATCGGTTTTCTCGTGGCAACCGAAGTAAAGTTGGATAAATTAATTTGCGCACAAGTGGCTCGCGTTATTCCTCAAAGGATCATGCAAACCTTTGAAAATCTGACAAAGTTTTGCTGAGAATGTTCAAAGAGTTGAAGAAAGTAGATTGAGTTCAAATTACAATGTGCGCATCTAGCAGAAGCGTATTATCTGTTTCCAACTCTTGCTGTTAACAACACAAGTCAATCATGTCAACGTACACAATTGATTACATCGGTGACGTAACATGAACATTATGAGCGGAGGCTAGCAAGGTCTGCCTGATCTCTATCGATTGCCGACCTGCACCAGCATGACTGTTGTATTCCGGTCCTGACAAAAGTACGCCTTAAATGCACTAGTGACGCTGTCCATCAGTGCCATCAAATTTATCGCCAGGGCCCGTTAACACGTGTTACTTAAGTACACCATACTGATAATGCTCGTTCATTTGAACCAATCATCCTGGTAAGGTGGCAACCTTCTATTCTGTAGTATGAGTGTATTTCTGACTGGTGAAGGCGTGGGTTAGAGGAAAACGGAAGACACTATCCTAAGTGTCTTCCAAACTGAATCCGAAGATGGATTATCAGAGTCCTTGTGGAATACTTGTAACTCACTCATCAATATCAGCCAGTGACAGAACAACTGCACTGCATCGTAGAAGACGAAATATACTGTAGTAGAATACCTCATCCTCTGCTATGTTATCATAAAGGCCGCTTAGCCCACGCGAAAACACCCAAGTATGTCTAAGGTTGTTACATGTGCAAGACAACCAGTTATTGGGCAGACTGAAATTGTGTAGGACAAAAAATATAGTGAACACTAGTTTTTACAAAAGTTTTCACCAAATATTTACTACAGTTGAGGCTTTGTATTGGCTAGTCTTATGCATGCTGTCACCTCATTGTGTTCATGTTTTTAGAAGTCACTGGGACAATACCTTATGTTTCAACGGTCCAGCGAGTCAATCATTGACTAAGGTAGCAAACACGTTTGAATGACGAAGGCTTCTGCAGTGATCAGATTTTGTTGGCTGATGGATGTTAATTAATTCGATGAAAATACCCACAAAATATTTGCACCGCTGTTGTCACCCTGATGATTGCGTCCGTAGCAGCTGTCCTGATCTAATTTGAATGACCGTCTGTCAATACTGTATATCATTGACCTATAGTGCGACGAGTAAAGGCATGTGGTCAAAATCATTACGACACCCAACTGGTGAAGACGTTCCAAATAAAAATAACTTGAATATTATCGGGCGTACCTACACGCGTTTGAAAGACGTGTTGCTGTTTTTCTGCACTTGCTGTACTTTTAGATAGTCATCGATATTTTGGCATTGTTCAAAATCGTTTCAAAGGGCCTCTATAATGCTTTCAAGTGGGACTACTCATGTTTTTTAAAACTTTACTCATAGTCTAATATGCAGTTTAGGTCTTGCAAACGCAGTGTTAGAGAATAGTAACGAATTACCGGAATTAGAGATCGATATGCTGTTCGATTGGATTTTCGTATATTCAACGATTACACTGCAATTTTTGAGATTGCGCGTCAAAACTGAGTTTGAGAAAAGGTTATCGACCACATCGATTAGTCGATACTTGGATGACCGCTGCACAACGGTCAAGAGATTGTCTCAAATACCCGTTGGTGTTAACTCAAATGAAACTGTTTGCTTATCGACTGATGGATTGTTATGCAACTTCAAAGACTATTTGCTGAATAGATGAGATGAACTTCGATTTGTTCCGTACGATTTTAGTGGGACGTTCTCTAAAAGGTACGACGGCGTGCGTCTCTGTAACAATTAGCTGAGGTCACAATCTTCATTCGATTGGAGCTATGACATCAAGCTCGATAGTAAGCTGTACAACGGGGAGGGAAGCATACAACAGCAAGGATTGCAAGGGCTGGCTACGAACCCTGGTAGATCAGATGAAGATCAGTAAACCTGTCAGACACTGTGCTGATAGGCGAAAACATAGCGCATCACATTGTTTTAAAAATTGTGTTTGTTGAAGAGTTACACAATGGAGGAAAATTGTTAGGACTGGCGCTCTATTCACCAATATAGAATCGGATTAAGAACGTCTGGAGCATGGTGAAAGTAAGAATTAAAAAGTAACTGCAGGTGCACCACGAGACGACAGTATCAGGGATTCTCAGGACGTGCAGAGTCCATGGAATTGGAGAATGAGGGCCGTGGAAACAGCAGCCATTTCTGCTATATGCAACATCATCGGACATCACTGCGTTAGCTTTGTTGGTCATGTTGAATGATGCTGTATGTAGGCGATGAACGATAAAACTTTGGAGTCACAACCGTAAACCCACATTTTCTCAGTGAACGAAGAATACTCTATCCAGAGTAACCACAAACTGATTTATACTTTCTATTGGCAAGCATTCTTGAGTAAACTAATGCATGGCCTACAGGTGTGCCTAACTTACTTCAGATTCCTGTTTTTCGACTGAACGATTAGAATCAAATGAGCTACCCGCATATTGTAGATAATCTAATGTTTCATGTTAGCGACTGGAAATAGTAAATGAACTGTTGGTATGTCGCGATGTCTTCTTCCGTTATGGATTCGACGATCACAACCATGATGTTGGGCGACTTATAAGTTGACCACATATTATAACGCCCCAACCCAGTCGACAGCGACAGTCGTGTGCACGTACCTAAAGATCCAGCGAGTCGATTGACAGAGCCACACTCTTTCCAATATCGGGTCTGAGCCGGCTATTTGGCTGGACTACCATTGTGCACACTACAATGTGTGCCCAACGGTACCGGAATACTGGAAATCGTTGTGTCCATTAATCTGTCCAAGAGTGTACGGAATAAACAAGTTTTGGGCGTAGTGATAATCAAAACTGGACACGAATAACGGAGGTCACATCTGATTGATGTATTCGGTCGCATGGCCACCTCGTAGAGTACACATCCATTGGGATACTTTCACACACTTGTCATAGTTACTAGGATTTCGGATTCGGTGATTGAGTCACCATCTTCCATTCTGTGTAACTACCCTCGACCGGTGGAATGTCTCTATTATTTGTCGCCAAGTGTCTTCCCGTGCAATACTGATGTCAAAATACACCAGAGTGAATTGTTTTAGTGTGTGAGGGAAAATTTTCTGTCCTAAAAGAAAACAGGTGTTCCAAAAGGTATAGAGTTGAGGAAAAGGAACTCACTGGAAATACGATCTGCTGGACGGATAGGCGAGACCTCAGAAATGTTATGGACATCAGGGTGCTAGTTCAAACATGGAGTAGGAGTTGAGTGTGATCGACAGCTGGCTCCATTTCAGTTTCTACTTTGACAAATCGCAGTTGTATCACATCAGAAAAAGGTTAATTAGTTTAAGAAATTGTTTTACGTACCTTAGGAAGCAAATGTTCAGCATTTCGATGTACATACAGTGAAATCGATTTATATACGCATATCTGAGATAGGCATTCGCATCACTCAGCCCTTATCACGTGATCTGTGAGGGAAGTTTTCACTGGTCCAATGATGCTTCGACTTCATCTAATCTAATGAAAACGAGTTTTGAGGTCGTGAGCAACGAGTATTGAGGTCGATTCAATAGCATGACTACGTGACAGTTGTGCAAAAGTGGCTTGTAGACCTACTGTTACCTCTGCCGCTATGTGCGTTCCGGCGCTATCACTGAATCGGGATGTGTTTGGTCTCATTTTTGCTTCGCTGAACTAACACAAACGAACTGGTTAACCGCAGTAGATGGGTGATGAACGTACGCCGTAGCCTCTTACATCATAGTGACCAACAGACGTAGTGGTGACTCACCTATAGAGTGACATTTGCATAAAAATGACCCCAAATCAACTTTTGAGATATTTTATGACGAACGCACAGGTTTCGTATCTGTTCATGAACAGTTCTCGAATATATCGTACGTCCCACAAGTATGGGCCAGGATGCAAAATCCTGTCCCAATCAAAGGACTCACCCTGGATAACACTCGTGGTTTGGGCGTGTGTAACGCCGGAATATTTGGGTTCATTCTGATCTCATCGGTGTCCAGACCGAAGAACCTATCCGACAAACAGACCTGTTAACCGAATCGGGCGGACGATCGGGCACAATACACGACTGTAACCACAGCCAGATTAGCTGACTATGAGTGTGAGAGAAGGAATGTGTGCACATTTCCGGTTGAATGACTCGTCCCACCGCCCCCGTGTTTTATCCACAACGGTCCAGGATCGATAACACCTGGCTGTTCACATACGTCTCTGTAACCGTTTCGGCAATTGACAGGCAGTGCTCGACTGAGAACCAGCATGAATAGGTGAGTACAAATGGAGAGAGTTAGAATACAACATTTCACCCAACGAATAGTGCCATCACGACAGTTTTTTTCGTCAAACGATAGATACTATAAGCTGCATTAATAAAACGAAACGGATTTACACATTGCCAAAATACTAATCAAAACAACCATTTTTCCATAAAACTTGAGGCACGTCGTGCTGTTTTTAGGTTACAGTCATGCTGTGAAAACGATGGGCGTCGCTTGACATCCCTCAGTTTTGTGGACTTGTTTTTGAGCAATTATTTTGTTTGTTTACAAACTGACTTCTCCACAACTGTACGGAGTGTAAGCGTAGATGGTCCTGATCTCGGTTTAGAATCGACAGTCTTAGTTTACCGAAGGCAAGTCAAACTATTGGACGCGGAGGTGATTAATTCGATCTGTGTGTGTCCATCTATCTGAATAAGTTCGACAGGACTAAATATCATGTTTGAACCAGATCACACTGGTGGGCAGCGACTAAGAAGACTGTGCTGTGTGAAGAAAACCACTAATTGTAGTAAAGCCACTATGTGTATATTATG
>LUCH01000170.1:101432-115567 GCA_013368495.1 Paragonimus heterotremus
CGCGCTCTAAAACTGCGTATTCTTAACACATTCCTCTTTGTCTAGTAGTAAGGAATATCACTGAACCTAGTCTAGGGTTGTTCAGTCGAATGACGTTGGGAAAACCTTATCAAAATTAGTCGTTTTATGTCAGACGAACTGCTTGGTTATAAATTTAAATACAGGACACGATTTCTTTTTCTACTGCCCCATCTAAGTTGTCAAACATGTCAAACTACTTATCAGTAATATATGTTCAGTGCTTATCGGTAGCTACGATCGATTCCAACGTGAACTGATTGATAAATTCTGCTCGGACAATCAATCTCTTGGGTCACTTGGTGAATTCCTTACGACGCAGTTATTTGGTTGAGTAACTGAACACAAACGTTAAACTACTGAGCCTCCAGCGTAACTTCGTACCACAGCTGATATAGCACCTTCCGCCTTTGAACATGTTGTCTTAGTCGCTAGTTCGAATCCAGTCGAAACCGAGAGTGTTACTAATTGATTCTTTTCCAAACAGTATTTCATGGTTGACCAGTAGTATGTGCTTGCTTTTGGGCACTTTTGTGCATGCGAAACCTCTCTGTCAGAAAGGACACTTTTTTGTCTGACTGTTTTCGATTGGAACGACGAAGCTCCCGATAGACAAGCCCGAAAACACCTGCCAATACATAAAAATCACCATGTGCTATTGACGTACCCTGTGTGACGGACTATTCACATTCGAGCAAAGCGGTGTACATGCAACTGAACAACATTTCGAGAGGGGTGAGAAGAGATTTTCTTTACTTCAGTGCTACCCATGAGTAACTTAACAGAGAAATAACTGAATGCATCAGTTAAGCAAAAGTTAATCCCATCCGAAAGGAAAAACTACATGATTCCAGTTTTCGAATGCACAAACACGTGATTTAAGAATACGCACCTGGCTTTCGAAAATTTGACTTCCGGATGGATTATCTACTTAATTGCATTGTGTTTGAAGACGATCTGGTGATTCTGACCGAAAGGGTCTGCTCTGGATTGATTCGGACAGGTACTTCACTTCCCTCGTATTGGACCCACTGTATAAATGGTAAAGTTACTCAAGACTAATGAGATCTGGCACAGTCTTGAGGCCGAATATAAAGAAACCTGCATTTATGAGAGCTTAAGACGGACTATCCAGGCCAACTTGTGTTAAAATTGATCAAGTATCCGGTTGTTGAGTGGGCAAAATAAAGCATTAACCTGAGCTGGACGAAATTGTTTATATTGAACACTCACCTACAATGCCATCTTAAGGTAATGTGACCATCTCGAAGCCTTTTCTCAAACATTACAGCAGATAGTTAAGTGTTTTGCGATCGCAATTAGTTTCATGACCAACCAAACCGTAATAACGACAACAGCAGGCCACCAGAACTCTCAAAGATCACATTAACTAATTAAGCGATTATTCGAGGTAAATTGTACTCTCAGTTACACACACGCACACATTAGCCCACGTAATGAAGTAGTCACTAAGGTCAACAATGGGTCAAAGGAGGACGAGCTTCTAGCGATGACCTACAGACCGTATTCCTCACTTCCACACTGGCAAACGCACCTTCTATACGCCACAATCTGTGACGCTGTTAAATGAGTAGGATCCAAAGATGGGGGATTGTTAAAGTCGGCTATTTGAACACATGAAAATCTGCATCAGTGTTCGCGTAGATATACCTAGCTCGTACAATTTGGCTGATTTGGAATGAATGTCGTGTTCTGCTTGTGTGGTTGAGGTCCTGCTCACAATATTACGCGTGCGCTGATTTGTGCAACCATAGGGACTTGGCAACCGGATGCCTGTTTGGCGTTAGAATGCATTGAACGTAATAGCTTCAAACTAGGATATTCAAATTTTAAAACAGTTATGCTAATTAGTCAGCTTCGTCCTCGTTACAAAGCCTTCCCCTGTTACTCCTCCCCATCCTTCATTATCAGTCTCTCATTATCGTCACTTAAATATTCAAACTGTCCACTTTAGGTGAATGATGCTCATTTAAGTGATGGAATGATGCTCATTTAAATGTTCATACACTGCTTACAAAATTTGGTATTTTCCTGGTTTGTTTTGTTGACCAATCTACGGATCATTATCGCAGTTTGTATCACACTGCCACATTTTGATCAAATTTGCAAGATAACAGATAACCCAACAGTTAACTTGGGGGGTGAACAGAATAATCATGGTAATTCGTATATGTTATGGCTGAAAGTTTTTTTTTTAAAATGGGTGGCTGTTATACACTAGGCACCACAAGCACGTTAATCAGTTGACAGTCGATAAAGACCACCTGTTTTCCCATAGATTTGGCATCCAAGCTGGTTAAGAGATTAAACGATGTTTCAATTGTACTCAACCCCTATCTAAAGACTCAATCAACGAATCGGTTAGGTGCGATAAATCGGCCTGATTTAATGAGAGGACAATGGAACAAGGGGTTGGGCTTTGTTTCAATATCCATGAGGCAACCTTGGTTGCTTCCGTGTCATTGAAATATTTAAGCATTGTCGAATGTTCATATTAAAAAGCTCAACCACATTCGCTTGGCAGTACTGTTCAGGCTAACCGATCGTGTGCACTGCTCACTTGCATTAATAGAATTGCGCGGTAAATTAAACTAATTCTGTTGAGTTGAACAGTCTAGATCGTGGAGCAACTATTCGAAAGTAACAGGACAGTTACGAGCAACCTGAAAATTGCTCTCAAACGAACGTAGTTGAGTGTAATGAATCAGTCGTGTCCAGCGTGACGATAGTGGTATGGCGATCATCACGATCGTTCTCGTGAGAACATGGATCGAAGTTGAAATATCAGTCACAGTAAAGATATGTTGCACTATTGAGGTTCAACGAAGGTAAAACTACAGTCGGATGCACTTTGCGAAGGGACGTGGCTGGGACAGCTATGATAAGTTCAACCATTTATCAGCGATTGCCAGCTTACAGCAATCGAAGTCATTGAATACTCATCCGTGACCAGGTGAACATTATTCACATTTGATCGCAGTCCTCAACTTCTGATAAGACTTTCGGCTTACCCACCTCGAAAGAAAACAGTAGACTCGAGTATTTTTCTCATTAGAGCCGATAAGCAGTGTATGTCTTCTTCCGTATAAGAATTTGTACTCGGTCGTCGTGTTTGCGAGACCAGCGTGTTAATTATAACGCTAGTAACTTTACGATAAGCATGACCGAATAACCTAATCCAAATGCTCAGCCACAACCCTGTGTGAATAGTGTTTAGCTTGTTCAATCTGTCCGAAAGGAGAATAAACTGAATTACTCTGTTCTGTCCAATCGATAACCTCGTGATCAAGATTACTCAGTTGGGTTGAAGTTACTGTCTCCATTGAACCAAATGAGCACAATTTAACTTGTTATTTGAAGTTCGAGATTTAGAGTATTTCAAGGTGAACACAGCAAAGAAGGCCGGAGTTCTGCTTCTTGTTCGGATGGGAATACTCACCATTTATAAGCTCAAATAAACACTAAACTCCAGTATAGCGCTGAGTCTTGAAGTGGTCTAGCCGGAAGGATTATCTGAGTGGGATGTTTGTGAACAAGTGGAGGTGGTGTTTAAAGTGAGATGGTTTAAATTCGCTAACTTTTTTCAGGCTGTTAATTATCTGATTTTGCGGATTGCATCAATATCAACTGTATAGACGGCTTCCGGTCTAATAAATCGCGTACGGCATTGGACTGTTTATTCACGCTTATAACACAGCATCCAACCAATGAGGTAATCATTTAGCGCGTTCTTTACAAAGTTGTTTATATCAAAGTATTACAACTTGATGTTTCCACTGACTATGAACGTTTTCCTTCAAAATGAGGTTTAGTTGAGACTACAGATCTTGTCCGTTTCGACTCACTGCTGTTCCAGAATAGATGGAACATGACAAAATGTATTCAGGACAGTAGGCTATGAATGAGGTAGCTTGTATATAGCTTAACGAGTATACTAGCCACAGCCACATAAGTGTATGCTAACGTAAATCTGCCATACTTCATCTCAATAACATGTTGGGACCGAATATAACAGACTGTCGAATAGGCCTCAGTGTTGAATAAATCTCATTGATCGGATGAACACTAAAATGACAAAGATGGGGTGACTGAGGCTAAACTTTATCCGAACTGGCCATGAACCGGCGCCGACTGTTGCACCGTTTTTTGAAATGTTGCTTTCTTTAGAATAAACGCTTCGGCCTTTCAGGTTGAACGTACTGAGAACCCACCTCCATAGAACGTGCATGCATGTCGTTTAGTGGATTTCGTTCTCTATTCCGGGTGGGTGAACGCACATATGTGCATTAAGATCTGGCCGATTTGAGAGAGGATCCAAGCTATGCCATATAGTATGTCGGTTTGTTTATCAGATCAAAACTCCCCTCAGGTCATTCGGAACAAGTGGAGACATGAGACCTCGCCGTCTACGATCATGTTTGTACTCCGCAGGCTAAGTGACCCAATAAGGACAAACCTGAACGAAAAATGAACAGAAGCGGCATAGTCAGCTGGATGGCTCGGACATGACATGAAGGACCCTAGTTTTCACTCTCAGTTCGACACACTGTTACACGCACTTGGCTCAATATCCAGAATGAACGAAATGATTTGCTATCAGTTTCCCTACACACTTCTCGCTACCCGTCGACTACGTGATCATTGCCGAATATCGTGCACCCACCCAATAAACACTCCACAACAAGGATCTGTCGATCTTCGTATGGTGATCCTCAAGGACTCAATTTTGGCGATTACATGGAATACGACTGACTGCAGCAAACCAAACGTTAACCACCAAAAATTAAATGTATGGGTACGCATGCGATGATTCAATGGTGAGTGATTCACCAGATGGACAAACACTTCCACAATGTAAAGTGATCTTCACTCTGTCCGTACTTGTCCCAGTATCTGATCAATTACACGTTCCTAAGGCTGCCCATAGACTGACAAAATATTGCAATCGAATTTGTTTTATCTCACTACGAAAACATGGTGAATTCGAACTCGTTACGTTGTCCAATTTTTGTTCAATTATTTACGGAACTCTAGGTGTGGTGTCCACTCAGGCGGAGCGTTAATGAAGCTGACCGATGAGTGTGACAATCCATCAGACGAAAGATAAATGGCATTCAATAGATGTCACTTAAACGACAGATAGATAGAAGACAATGTGAAGCGCAAGTTAGGAACAATTAGATTGCTTCTTTCTGTGTCAGGTTCGAGCACACCAGTATGTTTTATTCACGCGTATTCATATGCACGGTTGATTTGGGTGGGTAGAGTGTTGGGTGCCGCTCTGATCAGAAGTTTTGGTTGAGAGATGCAGTAGTGCGACAACTAGTGGGGAAAATTTAACGAACACATCAAACAATGGCTACAGAGCTAAGGTTATAACATCGATTACTGTCCTAACGTTTGCTGAAGACTCGAAATAGCTAAAACTTGTGTAATATGTTAACACTGACTCGAAAGCGGCGTGCTCAATGCTCTCAGTTAAATGTTAATCTGTTTGACTTGAAATCGGTTATGAATATAGTGAGTGATGATCCCTATCAATCCGTACGTTTACGTGTTTGCTAGTCTGTGTTCTAGCTATTCGTATGCTAACTATTGTTGAGAGTGTGCGAAATGAATACAAATTACAGTAAGTGTATTCTGCCAACCTAGTAAAATGGCTAAAGATGTTTTTCATTTAAATAAACAATTCCCCCAGAACCGTACAGAAAGTATTAGATGCGAATCGAGACAGGCTTAAAAACTACGCGACTGGAATGAAACAATACGATAAGACAGTCAAGCCACACACACACATCATCAATGAAATACGTGAAACAGTACATGTGGATGATCCAGATGACCTATTGTAGATGTGGCTGGGGTTTCAGGTAAGATAATTCGGTCGTGCCTAATGTGTGGTCAGTGGTGCAGCGGTGAACACGGTTGTCTTATGAAATCGTGGTAGGAGTTCTAATGTCGGTCGCGATTCGGCTATACACTATTGACGAGCTCTAACAGGATTGAAACTCGGGTGTAGTGCTTCTTGTTGAAAGTGGTTGGCTGAGAGAGAAGAAGACAAAAACGAACGCAAAGACCACGAGCAGTAGCTCAATCACGGACGGAGCTCAACAATAACGCGATATGCCATGAAAACCAGAGCGCCAATACCGGACTTCAATTGTCGTAACTGAACACCTGCTAGCCAGCAAGGAAAAAGAGGCTCTCAAGCGAGCTTTATCTGCTACGTAGTCCGGAAACGAATCACTGGTGTACAGCCACTGTATTTATAAGTTGAAAGGCCTTGGGTCTAGGCCACTCAACGGATTAATCAAGGACAAACGCCAAAGTTAGACTTCGAAGGAGCTAGTGGACATTTAAATTCTCAAGAAAGGGAAATCTAATTTTCCTAGCAATTAAGGTCAGTTCTTGGGAAAACAAAGTAGGCTTTTCGTCAAAGGTAGTCTGTCTTAGTGCTAAGGCTGCGATCAAGTATGAAATTAACCCGAAATTAACCGAATCCTCGAACACTTGCTTGTTTATAACCGAGTTGCCCGACTGGATTGTTTATAATGGACTCTTAGAAAATTCGCCTCTTTCCTAAGACGAAAATGAACATGCTCCGAACGCGAGCAGTTGTAAATTGTATCGTCATACCTGTCCTTAGGGGGTAGTGTTACTCAGATCGACTTATGGTACAGAACAACGGAGCAGTTAAACGGTCATAGCAACACGGCGTACGGGATGTTCGTGATTTTATCTGTCCTAAATCTAACAAACGTGTCCGTTGTAAAACTTTCCGAGCCCACTGGTGAGACTAATCGGTCAGTAATAACAGGTTTCCTACTTTCCAGACTATTGAGCTCCAGGTACCTGAAACTATTACTTCAAGTGGTGCGATTAAGTGCTCAATTGAGTACTATCCGGTTGATGAATATAGAGAAGGCAGTAGGCTATGCTCAGTGAACTTTAATTGACTGAATAACATCCTCCAAGGAATAATATGTTCTATATTACACTCCCCGCTTTGGCCATGAACAAACATAATAATTGTCAGAATTCTGCTCCGCTACTTCCTAGATTCGAAGCAGTCATTTCTGACATTGTTGTGGTTCTTGGACAGCTTAGCTTTTGCAAAAAAATTGCACGATGGTTCATACTCATTACTCGAAACACCTTATTCCCGTTATTACCGGTAATGTCATCATTGTTATTTAAAGTAATGTGTAGCCTTTCATTCTGCAATAATGACATGCAACCTTTTTAGCTCTCTAGATTTAAGAACTACTCGATGTGTTCAGCTTTGATGAGGCCTGACAGTATAAATCACAGGGGTACATGTGTTTTGATGGCACTTCCAAAGCAGATAACGTATTGAATGTCCCAACTCCAGGAAAGGTGTTCTCAGTGGATGAACCCTTTGCGTTCATCGGAGGTGTTTGATGTTGAGAAAGTGCTTTCTTCAGGCTTTGATCGCCGATGAGAGCTCGACACAAAGACGTTCCAATCTGCACGGAAAAATGAAATCCACTTTTTGTGTTTGTAAAGCTAGTGTCTCTTTTGTGTTCCCAGCTTCAGATTAGCCAACAAAACGATGACTGCCCAATGCTGACCACCTATCGGTTTATCGGGGTGTTTGTAATACTCGGTATTAGGGAGTTCGAAAAGCCCTAGAAATCGTACTCGAATGGAAACCTCCCACGCAAGTAGTACGGAGAAGACCTCATATTAGTTACAGTAAGCAGTTCGTATTCTTGAGGCAAGAAGCCAAATTCATGGATGTACAACAGTATTAAAGAAAGCACAGTCTATCATTGGCTGGTCGTATTAACACATATAAAGTCACAAACGGAACGTTAAGTGGTGCAGTACAGAACAAAGAAATAAGCGAATAACTTCTGTTATTGGAAACATTGAGATTCTTCTTTCAATATCGATGTGGTATCTTTAAGGCAACGTTTGGATTGGTCCCCTGTTAGATCTTCTATTGTGTCGAGGTTTGGATAAGCGATGAATCGAGTAGATTTCCAACACACTGTTTCACATATTGGTTATCGTTTTGAAAAATTACAAATTAATTGTTCTTTTAACTTCAGAAATTGACTTTGAAATACACCTTTTAGAATAACCTGTGTTTTATGTGACACACTGCCTAAAATAATTCTCTTTCTGGACTGAAAATTGAAGAATTGGGGGCATCTAAAAATCTAGAGTGAAGAAGCTGTTGTAAAAACGACAAAATTTGGATAAACTTTTGTTGTTTCATCAGTCGGCTGAGGTCAACAACACAAATTTACACGATGTATCTGGTGAACTTTCATTCGACCTTTACAAGCGCTTGATACAATTAACGGAGTTTCTTAAAACAAATTAGTCTGTTCATCAACAAGTTAAAAAATGAAATTCTAGGCTTGAAATAACGTTTAAAAAGTGATGTTCGTTACCATGGCAATGGTACGTTATTACTGGTTTCGCGGTGTTGTGTGTCTCATTGACATCGAAAAACACTGATCTCCACAGTGCACTGTTGAAAAACGACCAAGGTTCGATTATTCTTGTTGCGTATGACAAGTCACCTCCCTGTTTTCTATCTATTAGCGATTAGTTGAGCTAACCGGAAGATAGTATTCACCTCAAGGCCCGGGGAAGCCAATTACTTGGCAAACATTTGAACACGAAAAATATATGAAAAAATCAGAACATAACTGCAGGAATGTTCTAATATCTCGATAATATCGTCCATGGCTTTCTAATCAAACCCAAAACTGAATGTATTAATGACGTTTTGTAAAATGAACATATTGGTGTTTATTACAATGCTGCACCAAGGATAAATCACATAATTTGAAGCAGTAACTGATTTTCGATTGTCACGCCTCAATCAGCAGAATACTGTCACAACTCGAAGAAACTTTGATGAGCCACGAAAGTTATTTCGGTAAACATTCTGTCTTTTGGGAGATTTTCTGATCACACGACAATTATGGAAGTAAATGTGGCATAATGCGCTATCAAATATAATCAGTCAAGAACGAGTCTGAGCTCATGACTGACACCAGGATTTCATCAGAACTGTCACCAAAGTCCCAGTATACAGCAGACCCTTATAGAGAAGGGAGACAATGGAATGATTTCCCCCCTTCAGTCTATTGCTTCGTCTGTGCAGTTTGTAAAGAACCATTCGTCGAGATTAAGGTAAACAATATACAGAAACAGTTCAGAATATTCACGTACTATCTGACTGTTCATCTTTACGCTTCGCTCACCCTCTTTTGAGGCTAACGGTTACCTCCCATTCGGTTCTGTATCATCTGTAAAAATTGAAAATGATTAGCAGTAATGCTCGTTGACGGCATATGATTGGATTTTTGATTGCTAAAACTGGTGATGGAGTTTGTGACCCTCCGGTTAATAGTTTCCATCTTCGAGTGTTCACCTACCATGGTATTTAGATTGCCAACATTTGTATACTCAAACGGGGTGGTATCATCAGTGCGTAAGAGTCTGAGATCTAAGTCTAGTACGTTCATACCCTGGTGCACTGGTTATGTAATTCTGTATGGCGATGAAATGTTTGCAATCTAAATGCCAAACTTAACAAACACCGAAGGACAGAAAACATTTGGATTGTTTTCACCTTATTAATCATACAAAGAACATCTTCTTCATGACGTGTTAACCCAAATCGAAGGTGCGCAAATGCAATTACGAACGCCTTCCTCAAGTTTGCAATAGGTTACTACTACATAGAATCCCTCATACGAACCATCTTATATAGTTACGTGAGTTGTCCTGCTATCAGCTCCATATGACTGTCGTGTTTGGAAGTTTGTTCAAAGCAGATAGTTAGCGCAACACCGTTGAACATGGTGCCAATATTACTTTGACGGGAATGTTTCATCTTGCAACAAGTTGGGATGATGGAAGAACTGTAGTTTCGAAATATGTGTGTCACGATTATTCTAATATTTGCGTCAAACATGCAACGGACTCATTTCAAAGGAGAGTTTTGTCCGTCAGCTATACGAGTACTGTACCAATTAGGAAATCACTCACTGAGTACAGTACCATGTGTAACTCTCACTTGTGGTAATTTGAGTCGCTTTACTAGGTGCGGACTGTGTTCTGTTAGACTCTACCTGGATTTAGACATCAAGTCTATTTCTGGCACTGATGCACAAAATTCTAAACGTTCTTATTCATTAATATCAGGAAATCTATCTGTCCCCGGTTAAAGCTGTCTGTAAAATGTTCAGCCTTTCGACTTTTCACATGCAATCTCTCTGAAGACCATTGTCGAAATTTAACATGTAATTGTTCTTCTATAATTATGTTGTGCGTACGTACTTAATAGTACCAGATACAGTGCCTGCTGTGGCACACGGTGAGTTCAGAGTACTTGAACTTTACTCCTCTAGGATGTGGTAAACTAAGAGTATGTAACCCCTGGTTCTTCTTTTAAATCGTTGATGACGACTGTCACTTGCTCACACAGACAAACTGTAACACAAATTTATTATCGAGTAAGAGGCGGGCAAAAGGGGAACCAGCAAAACGACCTTTGTGGGGTAAACCACATTTAATTGTCTTGAGCGAGGAGGTACTTTTGTCGAAGCATGTGTGATGAGTTTTACTGATGAACTAAGAACTTTGTGGATTGATTGAACATAATTAGGGTCCATAACCGAACAGCGATTGATACGGCATTACTTGATCTATGCAGTTGAAGGCATGGTCCAAGAAACACAGACAAGTGTGACTGTGCCATATCTGTTGTCGCCTGAATAGGTCGCTTTAGACCAGTAACAACACATAGTGTTTAAGTTTAAGGTCGACAGGCATGCTGAAGAGAGCCAGTACCGGTTAGTTTGATAGTCATTATTTTAAGCAAGCTTGTTTAAAGCGAGCCTATTTTCTACGCCTTTCCTCTCGTGACTATACCGGTCGTAGCCATAGCAATTATCGTGAGTGTAAATTTCTTGATCATGAAAAAGTTGCAAGGGAGACGGTGTCAGCTTTGAAAAAGTTTTGATGTCGGAAATGTTAATTCTGAACTTAGCTTTACTAGTTTCACGTTTTTGATCATCGAAGCTGTACAACACTTTCCTAATGAGAACACTTTTTGAATACCGCCAGGGTTGGATTATTATGCAACATATTTGGATAAAGTTATTGCACTAGGATAAACACATAAGTCTATTTTGAACTAATCAAAAATGATCGAGCATTTGTTTACAAGCCTTGCTGAGTCGACCATGGAAATGTTTGGTCGTCACTCAACTATTGGTTAACATGACTGGCAGTCCCAGAAATTTCTCGATAAAACAAGAAAGTTTAAGAGAAACTAAGGACGATTAGACGTAAAGCTTATCAAGATTAAGTATTAAGTGATTCATCGTTCCAATGAGGTTGAACGAGACAGTCGAAAACTCTAATCAGTCGATGATTTTGGGGTAATTTTTCTTGCAATATGACCATCGCTAATCATTCAACGAGGTTCTAGCGTTGGGACAAGAATCTTCTTGTAATTTTTGTTGTTAGTATATCTAATCCGTATATTCATCACTTCCGCTTTGTGGATGTGTTTTCGATGCATAACATCAGTTAGGTGTAATCCGAATGTGCAAAAATCCACACCTGACCGTTGAGTTTCATGTAGAATAAAAACTATTTCTCACATCGAAAGAAGAGGTTGCATACAAAAATGGCTACGTTACGTTTAAACAAATGCACAGACAGTTAATCACCCGAAGACTCAATAGTTTTCGAACAAAACCAATGGGGTTAATGTCATACCGTCACGACATTGGATCAGTGGCTTTCCGCGCCACAGTTGATTAATATCGAACTGACTGAGTGAAACAAAATAGTGTGGGCAAACATAGTTATGTTGCTGAGTGAGAATACGGATTACCAATAGAGAAATGAATTTTCTTAGTGACGAACAGTGTTACAGTTTTTATTTATAACTTCAGGTGCTCTAAGAGTTTGCTTCAATCTATTCACAAT
This sequence comes from Paragonimus heterotremus, assembly GCA_013368495.1. Taxonomy (NCBI): domain Eukaryota; kingdom Metazoa; phylum Platyhelminthes; class Trematoda; order Plagiorchiida; family Troglotrematidae; genus Paragonimus; species Paragonimus heterotremus. Next base: position 113,460 of record LUCH01000170.1, read on the forward strand.
GGAATGTGTTTCTATAGTGTTCGAATGAGTTTGTAGTTCCGTTCTCCGATATGCATTAGATCAATTTGAATGGTCCACGTGGTGGATTTATTTTTCAGAACAAAAGTGTTTCAAAAACGTTTCAAAAAGAGTAGGGATATTTAACAACAAAGTTGATTACAACAAAGCTCTAGAGGTGTTGATTTTTATGTAACTTGAAAATACTGTCCCTCTGTTTTGTCATAGACTGTAATATGTGTTTGTGATCTTAGACCTTATTGCATACAGCGAGCAGCTGAATGACTGTATAGGAACAAGGTCACAGGATCAACAACAGAACCCAACTGTGAAATGATGGGCCTCGATCGAAGTTCAGTCACTGACAAAAACCACACGCTCTTAAAAGACAAGCACATTACTAACCGAGGTAGATAGCTGCACTGGGAGCAGAAATCTCAGAAAATGGCTTTGCCATTAATTCCATTGTATTGATGATTCCGTCCTATAATCCAAGAAGTTTAACACAGCGTGACGGGTAGTTAATTTAGGCCAACTGCGAAAGGTTTGACTGTCTGATAAGGTTTCTTAGCTCAGTTGGCAGAATGTACTCCGGGGAAAACACGTTATTCTTGTTGCTGGTCTTAATTTAGTCAAGACCAACATTTGACACCGACATGTTGCTCGTAAATCACTAAACATGACATACTGTTTATGAGTTATGTGATTTCAAGTGCTTCATTCGTAATTCATTTGATTTATCCCGTTTATTAAGAACGTCTGGGAAAGAGTGGCAATATGGTCGCGATAATACAGTGCTAAGGACTTACGTATTTTTGATTACTGATAAACAGTCGAGGATTCCGTCAATATCACGTTGAATAGCACTCAAATGTGATCACAGCTTATTGAAAGAGACCGGTTGGACGGTCTACCTGAATGCAAAGACTGCGATCAAATGTGAGTGATGTTCAGTCAGAAATTGCATATTTTTGTTAGGCGGTCGCTATTTTCATTGTTCGGCCTTTTTTCAATGATTATATACACACATCTGGTAATTTAATTTTACAGCAACAAACTAGAGTATGAATGCAGGAACTACCAAAAACCTCTTTGTATGTTGGCGTTTGTACATCTAGTTTGTTTCACCGTTCTAGGTTTACGAAATCATGTGTTACCATTAGCGGTTGAATCGCAATTAGCTGGATGGTATTCGTAAAAGGTATGCTGCAGATTAATAGCTGACATTTACTTTACAGAAATGTGTTTGAAACGTGTGAGTTAAACATCTTTCATAGTACTGTGAGGAATTTCGGTCTCTATGAAACAGATAGCAATATAAGAAAAAAGCCTGTATGCAAAACAAACTTCTTTTTGCAAGTGCAGATTTAAGTTCTATCTGCTTTGTTTAAGGGCTAACTCTTTGTAATCGAGAATAAAATGAGCAGCAAAATTGCATACTGTCTATCAGTTTAATGTTTTGTAATACCGGAAATGTCTCTTAACTGTAACTGCTTTTTCTAGTGATCTACATAATATCGGACTTAGTGCTGTGTCAGATCTGTTAACGCCGAACAACCTTTTCTTGTATACTCATTGTTCCGTTCATCAAGATGTCCTACTGTTTTTCTGTTATTTGGAAGACATAAACATCAAAGTTTGTAAAAAATCGACGTGGATTTCCACTGAAACCGTAGGAACCTTGACAAACGAACCCTAATTAAGGCCCACGTGTGTTTGATCTCTGAAAAGGTTGGCGGATTTGTTGAGTGCTGTGTATTGTAGACAGTAAATGTTATGTAATTACAGGGAATGTGCTCCACACCTGTTGATGATTCACCGTGACCAACAAGGTCACATGGTAGCTCATTTCTAGTCGCGATTTAATTGTCACATCTTACCTAGTCAGAGTACGGAAGATGTTGAGTACTAAACTGAAATCAGAGTTTACCGACATGAAATCCCATGGCCAAAAACGCCTATCTTGAATGGCACCGTGAGATAAACCTTTCCGAAGTTAAAAATGTTTAGTTTTGCAATTAGTGTTATAAAACTACAACACTCTGAAACAGCCATTTTAATTATCGCTAAAGGTTACTATGCAATCTATATTGCCCCTTGTTCTCCCATTA
>LUCH01000170.1:129841-164962 GCA_013368495.1 Paragonimus heterotremus
AAAAGTCACTGCCTTAGAATCGGGTGAACAGACGACATTGTCATATTTGCTTAATAATTAACATACATAGACGAAAACGTTGAGGTCGATTCCCTGGTTTTCAAGTTTGCTAAGTGTAAGGACACAACAAAACATGAGTGGATACAGACCTTGTCTACAAAACACATGCAGAAGAAGCAGCAAGCTCGTTCTGATAAAGCAACCTGCCATAATTTTCAGGGTCTCCTGTAGCTGAGGGGATGTTACATGCTTTGCCTTGTTCCTCTGAGATACAAATTAACAAATTTGCAAAGATGATAGTCAAAGGGATCAATACATCAAATTCGTGTTCGGACTTCTAGCTTCAAATTCACATCCGCTGTTTTTAGAGAATCAAATCAAGCTGTCCCGTTTGAAAATGGTAATTTAAGCTGGTTGGAAACAGCTCCATACTGGGCAAAATTCGACTACACCAAGTTAGATAGTCCGCATTTACTCACATGTTAACCCCACAATCTGTTGGCCATTAACTTAGCCTGAAAGGACTTTCCTGCTGAAGAAAACCAAAACCTTACACACGAGGAACGAATGAAGCGGTAAGTGGGAGCGTCAGATTTATGTCACTTTCTAACGACTCTGTCTAAAACAACAAGGGAAGGACAACTATTAGAAGTGACAACAAGATACTTAATATTTTTTATATTCACATTGTTGAAAGTCAGCTGCTTGTTCACTATATCAAGTTGAAAGAGCGCAGCAAACTGGGGGGAACTAAGCAGCATCACGAAATCAGACCTAAATTGGCCACCTACAACAATGGGAACTTACCTGCAGTAAAGACTAGCTGAAAGTCCTGGTTGTGCAAACTCTTACTTTCAGTTCCTCTGTTACCATGAAACAACAATTCAAACAGGTTGTCACGACCAGAAGTGTACGGAATACATGGTATGTTTGTCTATTTGAACAGTTCGACGTCCACGAATATTTTGTCCTGTCTGACATTTTATTTACATGAATATCAGTTTGAATAGATATGTTACTTGAAATATATTTGTACTACAAAATAATGTACAGTCAAATGGTATGGCCACTAGAAACCGTGTTCATCTATGTTATGTTGCAAGCAATTGAAGTTCACACGTGAACAGGTAAATAAAACTGTTGATGAGTCGACAAAAGCAACTGACCTTACAGTTAGGTCATTCAGTATCCAAAAGTACGTATAGGATGGTTATCGTACTACGATTCAACCCATGGTGCTGTCACCAAGACCATCACTAGTTTAAGTAGTTTTATGGTTATGATTTACGAATAAATTGATAAACTTCACCTCAGTTTATATCAATGTACTTCGGTTCTAGAAGGGTCATTTAAGAATGTAACTTGAACACCATTTGGCATGCTAGTGAGGAGAGTCTACTTTTTGGATGAGTTCATTTTTAACTTGACGGACGTGTCACCGGTACGCACAATTGCATACTAACGATCAGTCTGAAAGGAAACAATAATGGTGTCGTACAGAAATGTGATTGACAGCTCAGTCTGGGCAGCATACGCCCGACTGATTAACTCCATAACGCGTGGAAACACTGTCTGATGTCAGTCAGTAAATGATGATAACCTAAACACGGATGATATTGTAGATGAGGCTGGCATAATTTAAGTTTTAGGTGCCGGTCGCTTACCACAAGCCTTTTGATATCTGTCGCTCTCTTTCGTTTTTCTGTTTCTACCGTATCTCATCCATTAGATATGTTGTGATAGCCTAACTTGAATGCATTTTATTGTGTAGCAATAATCAGATTTAGATTAGAAACTGGCATGTGTGTTGCTCAAGGCTTTTACGTTATTCTGATCACTGCAGGCGGGTAGCATGTGACTGCTGATCGGTTGACCTATCTAAGTGGTTTCCTCACATTGGCTTGCGATAGTAGTGACTATGGTCTATGAGGAAATCAGTGAGAGTTATTACAAGGATGCTCGATCGTCTGTTAAACGAAGCGTTAACAATACTTACTCAATGGGCTACACACCTAACCCATTCACATGGAAGATACATCTGCGCTTCTAGAATGTGATTGCTTTTTCTCCCCTTCCGTTATCGCATTTCAAGCAGGGCAGTTGTGTAAACAAATGGATTGCTTGTAGGCGTCTAAGTGAGCAAAATCCAAGTTCACGGACGATAACCGAAGTATTTAAAATGAGCAGTCTGTGCTGGATAAGTCAAGAACTGTTTTCGTTAAAGTTGTCTGAACTGATGGCTGACGGTTAAAATTGGACCAAACGACACTTTAGTTACAAATTATGAATGTCTTGACCACTCTATTGGAGGTTTTACAAGATGCCGTGTGCTCAGTTGAGATCGTGTGATAAGACCTTAAGCCCAATGGAAACATTACTAAATATAGCAGTGTCACAATCAACGTCGTCTCTGTATCCGTAAACTGTTTGACTGCTCTATATGAATTTCCAGGTTGTTTACTTTACTACATTTGTTTTATTTTGTGTCGTGTTTTAACATTAAACGAGTTAAATATACCAAGGTTATTTATACAGAATCAGGATTACAAAGGGCTAGTTCCATTATGTTTATCGGGAGTATACACATAAAAGAGATTTTACCCATTTATATCTAAAACCAAAGTAGGATCATGCCGAAGATTAAGTCATCGGAAATACACCAACACATATTCTTCACAATTATTTTCAACTGATAATAAGTGTAGGTATATGGTGTTGGAAATTTGACGAGATAATGTGTAGCAGTAATGGTGCAAAGGAAGTTCTGAAAGACAGGACCTGTTGTTGAGCGGGAGAATCCGTTTGAGGAGTTGTTGTACAATCGGTATCTGAAGTCGCTCAGTTTCTCCGAATCAACGTTACTCATTATCCGTTGTCCAGCTCTGTGTGTTGATAAACTTTTGACTCAGGCCGTTTGTCTGCCTTGGAATTGACAACATTGGCTTTTCTACCGTAAATCCAAAGTGTCTATCGTTCCCAATGATGTTGGCACCCCGTATGCTCTAACGTTTTACGTCGGTGACTGGAAAGACTGAACAAAATCTCACCAACCAACACTATGTCTTCGATTCACCTCACTGACTATAGTCGGGACTAAAACAACCTAACCCATATGATAAAGCGCCAGAAATCTAGATGTGAAGGACATTTTTACCGTTTATCATCCTCTAATTACTTCGTCAATCCCATTGAATGTCACGAAATATCATTACTTTCCCTTAAGTTAACAAACCTGTTGAGTTTACGACAAGTTCTCTCATCTTGTACATGAATGGTACAAAACTACGCCGTTGTGATCTATTGAGTTGTTTGGACGTCTTTCTTACTTCGAACTAAAGCTGGCTCAAACATGTGCCTTTTGTGTGAATTGATCTGTATGACTAAAGTTTTATGTGAACCGGTCGGATCCTCTGTGAGCCACTCAGAGGATGGTTATGTTATCTTTGTATGCCTGTAATCTTTCTAGTTGCCTTCGTTATGCATCAGTTACTATTGCTGATGTTCATTTGAGAGAAGTTTGACATTTGCTAATTTCTGTAAAGCGTCCATATTCCGTTCACATTCTTTTGTGAAAATGCTACATTAATAAAAAAAAGCAATAGAAACTGACTGCGTCTCTGACATTCAGATAGATATTTAAATCAGTCCCTTTAAAAAAATAAACACTGCAATCGATTTTCACTCTAGTTAGAATCTGCTAGTGACACATGTTTTTGACCCGGTTTGCATTTGAACTCCGGAGATCGTGGCTACCATGACATTGACTACACATTAAACACGACCTAAATATCATGTCCAAGTGATCAGTAACGTTGGCTCGTGAATACTGTTCAGGTTGCCCGATCACTCTTAGAGGGGCTGGTTGGAATACCTATGCGAATGTAATCAATGTCGAATAAAGTTCGGATCATTTGTAGATACCAGTTCAGTTGTTAGTTAATTACGCCATTTATTATAAAATCAATAGAGTCCATAAACCGGTGCTAATGTCCAGCATTAACTGAAAGTTTGCGGAAACTCAGTTTGTTTTATGCTCTCCAATGACATTAAAATATTACAATGTATTGTAGTTCAAACAGTATGTAATTGGTCGTCAAAATTCACCGGGTTTGTGAGTGTTGTCACTCATCACCTATGTCAACCCAACGAAGTTCGACCACATCCTGCTATTGGGACGACAGATGCTGAAATGCTCAGATACTAACTCATTTCCTAATTAGTTTCAACGTTTGCTTCATATCCAACGTAAATGGTCTTAGTAACCACGTCAATCTACGGATTCTACTGAGTCTGAGATAACCGAAATAATGAAACTCGCAATTGCTTTAGTATTCACAAATTTCAGCATTTGTTGTTCTTACAGTAAGATGTGTAGTCGACCTTCACCAGATACGCATAGTTGACAGGTGGAAACAATCGCAAAATCGATCGCACGCTTCCGACAAATTTTGACTATTGACTACGTACTGCTTACGTTGCCAGACTTTCAAGTCATATTGACTGGAATCCCCTACTACTTGGGAATTTCAAAGATTTCTGATCCCAAATTGACGAAAAGTCCTAATCGTGGGGTTATCAATCAAAGTTAACTGAACGATTACTGTATCATCTCTTGTGAAGACAGGACAGCTTTAGCATCACTTCTGAACAGAGGTCACCAAGTGTTTGTGATATGACAGATCGGCCAAGATAAACGTGAATCTACTGATTCAGTGATCAACAAGACTGCCACTTGAGACTTGAAAGAAAATACCAGTGCGATCAATTATATGTGTTATAAAGAAGAGCTGTAACCAAGGCTCCATTGCACAAAGTCAGTCAATGTATCGAAGCTGCTCTTGTGAGAGTAACATTAATTTAGTATCAAACGATCCCTCATTATTCATGAGTGGCAGCTTTGATCGATACAGGTGGGTTCTGTAAGAAACGTTTGCTATCGATTGAAAAAGTGGCTGCTCACGAAACTGACTTCTTACGATGTCTTCGGACATATAGAGGAATATGTGGTAACACATTAAATTAACTTGACTACAGGGCGTGTTTGTGGGTACCTGAGCCTACCGATGTTGGTCACCTTAGTCCGGACAGTCGGTAGAACTTCAACTTCCCTGTCCTTAACAACACTGTCCTAATCATCGACTATTCCGAGCAGGTCACATCACATAGGACAAAATTCGATACATCTTGACGTTTGATCGCAGCCGTTCACGAATAGCAAGAATGCAGAGAAATTGTAAACAGCAGTAAGGCAGTTTAAGAGCAATTTTATCGGTCTGATAACTGACAGGAATAAATGACCTTGAATAAAATAATAGAATACATATACGAACAAAGTTAAGTAGTATATTGCATAACTTAAAAATCTTCAGAAACTTGATCAGTCAACGGGACTCCTTTTGATTGTGATCAACAGGGAAGAGCATATCATTAAAAACCAAAGGATACTTTGAATCAAAAAGTGCATGCATTAAATTTTTGGGGTCCAAAAAGTGCTGCAAGTATTTTTTGAATGAGACAAATAGCACAATAGAAAAGTTATATCATCAAGTTGGCCATCCATGACATGTCTTGTCAGTTTGTTGGATAAAAGCTTAGATTGAAATTAGCAGTTAACAGGTTATGCAGAACAATATGGCCTGAAATTTATTGTCAGTCATTACAAAAGTCCAGAAGAAAAAGATACATACTAGCTGATAAACGGTATCTAAAAGTACGTTTTACTGCCCTCGATCAGATATGCACTATCTTCTTCCTCAACATCGTTGTGAACACAACACGATAGTTGACCTGTTACAATCGTAAGAACAACGAAGTAATGCTCTTTAATCCGAGTTGAAAGAGAAGCGACAAAAATGCAAGTGAATTTGTGAAACGTTCTCCAAATTCCACAAAACAACTATGTTCTAAGCATACACCTAAGTTGTAAGTGACAGTGAAACATACCAACAAGGAAACCTCCCTGAATTTCACATTGTTCTCACTTCATCAACAGTTCAGTCAACCAACATAAAGATTCATACCGGTTACCTTCATTAATCATCACCTTCAGCTACTTCTGCAATCGGAAACCGGCATTAGCCGAGGGTGATGGAAGGGTAAAGTATATCGTGGATATAATTCATACACTTTGTAATGACAGGTGAATTTGCACTACCAGTGACGCCCGACAAGAGAACAGGATTGCGCTACGACCCACAACTAATGGGATAAAGTGCAGTATCACTTTAGACCTAAGCAAGACAGTGAAGTGTACCAAAGTGGCTGGAAGTGTTGACAATAAGACAACCAGCAACATATACACGGTCAGAATCTGTTGGAAAGTGGACTTAGAGAATAAATGAAATTCACCAGTACGGTACTCATGGGAACGTAAGCTTGTAATTATGACAAGCCTATGAGCTTTTTTCAGAGCTACAATAAAAATATTAATTTGAGTGTGCGAGAAGCGTTTATATCAAACTGCCATTAATCAGGCTCTAGTCTCGTAATCACGCTACCAAGGCTGTCCAAGTCTGGCTGTCTTAGCCAGATATGCCGGTTAATGCATAATTCGTCCGTATTTAAAGTATCCTTCCAAAACTAGACATTTTTATCAGTTTCCTATGGATTAGATCATTGATCACATGAGCATACAGAAGTTAGTTTCCAGTTGCGACTAGAAGAATTGCAAAAACAGCACGGATAATTATCAAATCGATCTTATGTGACTAGCACACGTTCCACTGTGGATAGTTTTTCTGAGACGTGGGAACACAGTCTTGGTTTAAACTTCTCACTTATTAACTTGTTCAGGGATTCTATAGAGTTTGATAAAGAAACTAAGAGCAAACAGTATTCGTTGCTGTAGGACCTCTTAATCAAACCGAAGGGGTTTTAAAATCAGTACTGGCTCTGATTCTTCCTTGTCTGTCTCAACCTTAACGGCCATATCTCAGCATATATATCAGCGTCTATTCAGCACCGCAGCCTCCAGTGGTTTTCAATGTTTTATAGAAAATATAGAAATTGTCGATTCCTACAAAACTAGCATTTTTCAAGCAGGCGTTGATTCTGCCAAACATTGGTCACAAGAGTGGTATCCTTACACCAACGAAAACGGGTGGACGCACATGTTTCTTGGTGGAGAGTTCATATATACACTCACAACAGTTGATACCACATTAAATATCAAAGTTGACCTAGCAATATGGTTATTATACATTCCTTCTTCACTATCTCCTCGTTGAGTGGGCAGAAATTGAGAAATCGACAGGAGTTAACAGGACAGTTACTGTGTCTCCTCTCGAAACGATCGGACAACCTGATCATTACTCACAAGCCAAAGTGACTGAGAGTTCACATATGATAATTCGGTCATGCCTAATGTGAGGTCAATGGCGCATTGGCCAATACGGTTGCCTCATGAAAGCGTGCCCAGAGTTCTAATCCAGGCAATGGTAAGGATATGCACCACTGACTATTTCTCTGATGACAACGAGACTCGAGTTTAGTGCTTCTGTTGTTCGAAAGGGGTCGACTGGAAATTCTATGGGAATGTGATAGCTACGATCAGTTGTGAGTGATATCTAACTTGAAATTAACCAAATCTCTGAATGCTCATCAGTAATCGTCCCCTATAAAACGAAAACCCTTTCAAAACTGTCCAACGGTTTATGCCCGGCTACTGCTCAGACAATCCAGCGCGATATCAAGTACTGGCTTTAAAACTGATGTAACAGCGTTGCTGGTGTGTCCAACCAGTTTTCACTAAGATGATATCAGCTCTCTGATGATTAACGTGTGACTTTCGGTTCGAAATTCTATACATTTATCCAGTTGATGTGGATGAATTATAGAGGGACAGCTTTTCTCTTCTTTGTCGGTCAGAACGGTTTCAGACGCCACGAAGAAGTCAAGCGATGCAATGCAAATTAAACAGGAAATGTTGTCTTTCAAAGTGATGAGTTGTTGGAATAAGCCATCGTCCTCTGCAGACAGTGTTTGCACGCATAGTGCTAATATTTGAACCTTCGTGTGAAATACTAGGAATTATAACGGATGGAGGAGTTATCCACCTGAACGTCTTTGGAAAACATGTTGGCTTTGGTATTACCATTTGGATTTATTTACTAGTTACTTCCACCTATACAGAGCCATAATACGTGTCCAGCAATGACACACTGCCCCGTTCGTCAGCAGTAGAAATAATGACAATAGGGACGTTCTCATCTTTCCAGCAAAATTCAGATGTCCGCCTGAGATACTCAAAATCACAGTATCCGTCTATAGAAATACGAAACACAGCGTCCAATACAGAATTTCATTGGCAACTTTGCCACATTCAACAATGAAGTAAAAAATAAGATTCTTCTGTCGTTTCGATTTTCTCTGATATCTTCTTCTCAAAACCGTTACCCAGTGTTCCTGACTGTCCATAAAACAGCGTGGAGCTGAAGGCATGAAACGGTAAAAAAAATTGTCCAACATTGTGTTGGTGTGGGAGAGGATTCCAGCTGAGTAGAGAGATGCTGTTTGCGAGGTATGGATCACTAAACAGTAGAATAGTTTGAAATGCTATGTGGAAGCCACTGACATTCGCAAAATGGAATATATGTGCATCGATCAGAGCATACGTTTTAAGACTGGATGTGAAGTGTTTCAAGATTTGTAAACCTGTTTATTACGGAAGTGGAATGGTAACTGAAATATATTGGCTCTACTATATTACCCAATCCCACTTGAGACGTTTAATTTAACTAATACGTCCATACTGCAACGTGACCCGTGGTCACTTAACCAACAAGAATACGGGACCACCCTATGATAATTATAACAAAACGAATGACAGGCGCCAAGTCAATGTGAAGTCGGACATTGGTGGTCAAAGAACATCGACAGTCACTTCCCCTCGCTATCTCGAATAAGCCTTCGACACAAGCTGACAGACCGTCGTCCACCAAATTGTTTCTTGACCCATCGGACATTTTTAGTGCATTTGCTTCACCCGTGTAGAATCGTCAGTGACCTACAGTAAAGGAGACGTACTGTTGTGCTCACTTCCGGTGGAAAACTAACATAGTATTGCAAGAAGACCGCTTGTAAAGGGTCAAACAAAGCCTGGATGCTATGTTACTAATTAACATAAATAAACATAGAATGTAGTGATAAGAAGAGTCGGTAACGAGGGGAGGGAAGGCAGTTCGTGTAGCAGCGGAAAAAATGTGGTTCAGTCGGAAATTGGAAAATATTGTAATAGCGAATAAGTTTGCAGCAGTGAGCAGCGATGGTCTATCATTTTTGATAAAGACGACATTTATCAAGTAGACATGGACACAAATCAACCACTTACAACAAAATTACCTTCAAATTTTCTGATAGTTTTAATCGTTTTTTGTGCATATTCTGATTACAACGTACATGAGATCTCGTGGCATTGCTAACAACTGATGATGTTTGTAATTTTCATACGAATCGATAAATCATACATGTCATTCGTTTAAACTATTATCAGTGAAACAGTGTAAGTGGAAAGCTAATCATGTGACCTTAGATTATGCAAAGTGTCCTCCTCAAACATACGATTCCCACGAGCATTACCAAGATACTTTAGACCTAATGTGGAGTGACTTTTTAGCCAATTCAGCATAGTGTCTTGGACTTGATGGCCAATCATTGATGTCTAAGAACCTGTGAAAAAAGAACTATCTCAACACACTACAGCATTCAGCAAGTGTTACGCAAATGGTCTATCTAGAGCAGTACACTATCTAAATCGGATCATACCAGCTGAAGATCACTAACTGATTCTTGTCCCAAAGCATCTGCATACCTGGATTATAGTGAAACAATGGTATAATGGGAAGCTTATGACTACCATGCGTACATGTACGAACGCAAATAACACATTATCCATTGCCACGTCATACTGAACTTACAGAGAGGGATTGATGATCGTTTATTCCGCTTACCACATATTTTGTAGCATGTCATAAGCTTGCGAATATCACATACATAATTCTCATACCTCTCTACTGTCTTTTTTCTCACCACCTTCCGTCTGTATTATATATATATATATGTTGCCGCGCATTAATCTTTTACCCGCTTATTTAATTTATGGTGGGTTGTACTGATGTTGTATATCAACTGGCTGTTATTGATGTCACCGATGGAAAGTCGGCTTGATATGTTTGAGTTTCGTTAGAGTGAGCCAAAGTTTAGACTGAGTAGGTGATTCGTGAGTACGTGTCAGTGTGTGTTTCAGTGCTTAGAAGCGGTGGCTGATACAATCCACTTGCGATAAAGTACCACACATACTCAAATCGTCAAGTGCTAATTGAGCGCCTCAAAACAGTTGCCAACTTCGCTACTGTATTGGTTACGATGGTGATAGTGAAGAAACAGAATTGTCCGAAACCAGTTTCCAGACATGCAAATATAATCTGCCATTGACAAGCAAAATTGTTCTCTAGTTCAATAACCTAGCAACCTCTCTTTTAATATGCACGACATATGCAACATCGCTTACTCTTCAACTAAAGATCTTGCATACAATGAGCATCAGGCTAGAATGTGTGAACTAGTAAGATTAAGTTGATTGCGTTGGTTAAGTTTAACTCCACTTATATGGCTGATATTTCATTGTGTATCGGATATTTTATGATTGCTGAGTTTTATACCATAAAATAGTACAACAGTTTTTCTGTTCCCATGTATTGAAAAAATTTGTATCTGATTTGTAACTCAGTCGTCGTTAAATATTGTCGTTCATACTATTTACGCACGGTCAACTCCCTTCATAAATAAACAACGTAGGAGAATACTGCAATGTACATTCATTGAATTCTACCTTTGTGCATCCATAGTCAAAATTATATTTGCTGACATTTTGTTTAAAAGTTGTCGCATTCGCAGGTTATCATACTGACAGACAGCCACCAACTTTTACTGAAAACAAAGTGTTTGTTGATACTAATCATTTGTAAGTTATTTGAACCGTTTGTCTTGCACTCAATGGAGTCTGTAGATGAGTGTTGATGTTGAGAGCACTAACTTGAACCGTGCGGAACTGTGCAGTTTGCTTCAAGCTGCTAGAATGAAACAACCAAAAAGCCGCTTGTGCGCTTCCGCTGAATTATGCTCACTAAACACTACATATGTTATTAAACCTTACAAGTGATATAGTCCCTAACTTCAAGGAAAGTGTATGAAGTTTCCTGATTATTAAAGGATTCACCTTTCCTGTTCCTAGCCAAAAGTTTTGCAACATCCCGCTTGCTTCTATTATATTGTCATCCTTAAAAACAGTTTGTCCAGAAAAACACATCGTTTAATTCATGTTTACATAGACAGAGTGTAGGTTTATTCTAGGTTGAATATTTGGATATTAAACATTGTATTCTTTTTGATAACCCAATAGGTTTGCCATTTCGACTCGTCATTTGTTGTATACATATTTTGGGCACAATATATGCATTCATGCGTACGACAGAAATAATTCACCATCGGAAATAAGCGAGGTTGTGCAAATCGTTAGACCCTGGTTAGACTGATGTCGTTTTAGTATTGCCGTTTGCTCACACAACAGTGAATATCGTTGCTTGATGAACGGGGCTTTGCTAAACGCCTAACGATTTTTGCTTGCATCTAATACAGACAGCAAAGGGATCGATCTAGTCGATTATATTACTGTCCCCAGAATGTATTTTTCATGGTATTAAGCAACCCACTTAAGTACTCAGCTGCAGGATTGATTAAATGGACCTGTTGAGAATTGTTTGGCCACTTGCTGAAGCACACACTGATCAGTTATTCCTCAAATATAAATCAACAAACAATCTTATGTAGCCACGGTGTTCCTCCGAAATAAGAGCCCGTTGAACGAGCCCGTTCTTCGGTGAACCAACAGCAGAATTAGTGCAACACAATACATATATGAATGATAATCAACAAAGATTGGAATGTTCTAGACAGAATGAGACTGTTGGCTGATTTTTTGAACAACGACGCATGTGCCACATGATTTGTTTTAAGGTTTAGTAACCACGATAAAATAGATGCATGAAGTTTACTCAGGAGGATCAAAATCCCGCAAACGGTTTCCATTGGTAACTACAGCTACTGACACGTAGCATTTTGGATTTCTCGACTGAACATCCACGTGATATCCAGGTTGAAGATATTGTCAGAATCAACCTGGAAGACGAAAATTTCCGGGGCTGTCTGATAATTGACCGGGCTGGATATTTTATGTATATTTCCTACGGTGGAAGCCCTGTTGCAGGAGGAATGCACTCTCCTCCACAGAAAATCACAAACAAGTGAACACAAGGATGATGGTGACACTTGGTACCGTATTCATAAAAGCCTTGCTTTTTCCGTTGTATGAAGTAAGTTGGCGCCGTCGAACACTTCGCAACCCTCCTCGCCGTTGGTTGAAAACATTTTCTGGTGTGACTGTGTGTCGCAATCAATGGTAACTTCGCATCCACAAGTTTGTGGGAATAACTTTTCTCTTTTCGACGCTTCATTATTTTTTGTTATCCTTCTCTTCTCTACACGCTCACTTATAACTTATTTATAACTTACTTATTTATAACTTCTTCTCCTTGTAGACCAACGGCCGCCCGATCTACTGTACTCACGGATAAGATTGAAAGCTAAAAATAGTGATGATGATGATGATGATGATTGCTTAGCTACAGAAAGTTTTCTGAGTATCTGTCTTGGGGCATCGGAAATAGCAGAAGTGTGTGCCGGTTTGAATTCCTTTGCTTGCGTTTAGATGGATACCTGGTCGAAGTTGCGGACATTTCCAACATGAAGGTATCCGTCTCGATAGTCGGCAGCAAACATGGCACCTGACACATCTTTCCAGTGGAAACCTTCGTTTGTTCTAAAAAGATAAGCTGGCTGATGAGCTCATTACTTATGAATCGGTAAATTTTACCATCATTTTGATGGACTGCTGAACGTTCTACAAGGAATATCAGACAAATGATTGAAGTTCCTACATTTTATGCGTCCATATTCTAGGCCACGTAACTTACACACTGTCGGAAACCATTCGGGCTAACATTTTGTCCGATCCAACTACCATGTGATGACAACATCGTGGTAATAAGTTGTAAATAACTTATGGTTTTTTATCAAGTTGATACGTATCAACTGTGGAATAAAAAGTCATTCAACAGGTTTCATTGAATATGGGATGACATTTAACACTATGAAAACTGTTCCCATCGAGTATGCTCATCAAAACTGCTCCTCGCGTCATAAACATGGACTGAAATTTGGAATGCTTCTGAAACTTCACGTTAAACATTAACACGATTTGTTACCCTTCCAAAAATATAGTTCCCTCAACCTAAAGTCTTGCTGAAGAGTGATACATCTTTCTAGTAGAGGTCGTACATAAGCATAAAAATATCCAAAATCGTCTGCAAAAGCCATGTTAAATAACTCGATGAGTAAAGCTCACATCGGCTAGCTCTAAGTTGACAGTAGCGTACGCAGAATACTTTGGAGGGAACTGTCAGTAAGACCTGAAACAAAAATAACATTCGAGTGTTTCTGGCGACCCGTTCAAAGACCTTGTTTATCAGCTGGTTGTAATCAAGAGTTAGTTACACTCATTCTAGAAAATCGACCCAGGACTCATCAGACAGACAGCAACATCGAGACCTACTGTGACCTCTTTTGATTGGCAGGGATTACGACAGGTTTTTCTAAACCGGCTAACACTCTCTAAACATGTTGTCTATTTTCTTGGCTTGAATCAATCACTTGCCCGTCACTACAACGTACAACGCACGCAGACGACAATCATGATTATTGGTTGTACAGGGGATGCTTGATAGGTGGAGTAATTTGTGTCCATGCGTTGTGTGCCAAGGAGCAGCACATGTGTTCATAAGTCATCTGGAGTAGCTCGAATTCACTTCTGTTCTCATTCTCACAATTGTTCTGTCCATCTAGTTCTTCCTCGGAGTAGGGGTTGTGTATTAACAACAAGTTCGTTACCTTTGGTATATTTTCACAGAGTCAATCCAATTTCTCATGTGTATTTCGAAAATAGGTCGTTTGATCGACATGTGAACATGTTTGTAACTTGCCAACCGTATTTCTAAGCAATCTAGCTTACGTCATTAGACTGATGCCAACCTTATTATATCACAGTACTTAAATAAGCTGATTACTATTAAATCCATATTAGACTGACTAACGGAAGGATTAGGCCAAATCATGGTAGCAACCAAGTACGGTCGACAAGTACGACTTGTGATTTCTGTTAGATAAGTGAGTTATTATTCTTATTTCGAGTATATTCGTATTCTTCTGTAACCTACTCGTTAGAGAAGATTTTTTAACAAAATTACTACTTGTAAACTTCTGTTTAAGCATAGAAGGGCTATTTCAAACACATCTAAAATTTAGCTCTCTAATCAATGCATCTTAAAGTTTGTACGCTGTTAGATTGAAGTTTTAACGAAAATCCACTCTGCCCCAGTTAAGATGTTCGGACTTTCTTGTGGCTTTGTACAACTGGATAGGGCAATGCTTCCGAATTATGTTTCAAATATTTGACCCAAATTCATTGAGGTCAACCAGAGTATAAATATGGCAGGATCATTTTTCACTTTTCCGAGCCACAACTAACGACCTTGACCGTAATCAAATTTCCGGACATTGAAACGTTCAGTCTGACTGTAAAGGATGGTGTCTGTGTGAAATCTGTAACTTCGCAGCAAATGACTTACTGGCAGTTTGGGTCAATCATCGGACCACTTAAAATTGAATAGGATTCCTTTAGTCGCCTAATGCAAATGTTGTTTGGTTAGCTGAGCAAATCGTTTTTGCAGTTCACTGAACAGGGAGACAGTTTTGACAACCGTGTCTTTCCGGTACTAATTTTGGAAGCTGAATGTATCAGCTTGCTCATGTACAATTGGATTTTTATTGATTAGCAACTTGCTTCCGTCAGAGCAGAAATACGTGAAATGTTTGACGGAAATATGAGCACGAAATACATTGCCTTAAATTAATTTGATGAGATAAGCGCTTGATTAACCAGATTACCGGTATTGTGCTGATATAATATTTTCATCAGATATACACAAGTATTCAGCTGATAAACTGCTTAACACAGCCTCAGTACTGAGAACAAAACTAGGAAGAAAAACCAATCTACTATACTAATCTTCAATGCTAACGTCTAACACACAGATGTTTTCAATAAATCCGCGTCTACTATGTAGTGCCTTATAGAGTTAGTTGGGCGGAAAAACTGCTGGCTCTTAGGAAGTAACTTAATACACTAAGAGCTACCTCACTGCAGGAATGCACTCATGTAACAAGTTTGCGACTGGTCAAGGTTATGTTCTAGCCTTGGACCTACCATACAACGGCAACCTTTGTTTGGAATAGGTATGAAGCAATGCATACATGTTAGATAACAGTTTGGACTGACAGTATCATAAGAAACACTTATAGCCTGGGGTATTCAACTTACATGCTTCAACTCAGGGGAACAAGAAGTAATCTCTACTGTGAGATTGAGATTACTGTCCATGATTACCTAAAGTGTCAGTGTGTTATGAAGATTGTGATGTAAGTTTTTGACTATGTATCAACACCTCTATATAAATAACAGTCTTAAATGTATTCTACAATCGATCTAGATTTAGGTTGAACGGCTTTCCATTCTGAACACTTAATGAGGCATTGGGGATTTCGTGAACGATCAACATAGAAACTGATTAGAATTCTAGGAATCGAAGATAATAAATCTAAGCCGGACATAAGCTATAAAACCCTAAGAAAGACAGAGCAGGAAGAAAATAACCAAACAATAATGACCAAAGACCAAGAAAACCAATGAACCATCTACAAATCCCGTATGAAAATGTGATCATGCGATCCCCTAATGTACATGCTGTTCCCGAGGCTAAGCTGTTATTTTTTGTACCCGATGCATCACATATCAGGTACTGGTTTAACCTTATGTTGACGTTCACAAGATGAGAAGAGTTAAAGACTTCGCATAATTTGCAGCTAAAAAAGAAGCTTTTATCAACCTTCATTCTAAGGAGGGTCATCTGAATACTGCACCAAGACACAGAAGCTGATCGATTACCGGGCACATATATTTGGTTGCTGAACTACTTATTCCCTCTTCAACTCAACAGGCGAGTAGAATAGGCACATAACGCAACGCAGTACATCATGCTCTCTCTTGTTATCTACGAGGTCACTTACAGTGAAGGTGACCCTAGCATGGGCCGAACGAACTGGGGTTTGTTACCACACAAATGAACAGTGACCAAAATAGTTGAACACGGTCGAACGAATGAAAGCATCATAGCGCGGGAAACACAACCTCATCGATCGATAGCCACAGCCAATTTACAGGCCAACATAATGTCCAAGATAGTTTGTTTATCGTGATATTAGGTGGTATTAACCATACGTCGCTTAAATTCAGTTTGACTCTGTTTCTCAGCCAGTATCGGCCAATCGTGTGTGCCCAAAATTTGCTTATTCGCTTGCCCTAGAGTCGACTAGTTGGGTTGACAAACTAGCTAGTTTGTTAGTTAAGTGTTAGTGATTGAATAGGCTAACACACTAACATCCACAACATACGCTTTCTACCGCGTTGGTAAAATGAGATGTTTTATTGAAATATATTATCACCACATTTAACTAATCTGCCTCTTAAAATGAAATACTCAATTTTTAGCATGTAACAGGAAGCTGGTTGACTAATTCAATTTAACCTAGTCTACATGACTAATCCCTGTTTATTGACTGGACCTATCTTACTTATTCAATCTCGAGTTATGAAAAGCATAATCTCTTATGCAGTAGGCTTCTCTGTCTTCAAGTACTTGTACGGACAAGCTAATTTCAAACTAGACTTGCAAGTAAAATTATTTTGTAAAATTACGTTAAACACAGGCAAATATTTTGGTTCAAAAACGTTTGCTGGTGCCAAGAATAAGGTTGATATGAAATTACCACTTGCTATATGAACCAAAATGACCGTGTTATTGTTACCTTGGTTTCTATCTCATTGAACAGAGATTTAGTGGACCGTCGTTTCGGGTCCAACCATTTGCTCACGGAATAATAGCTGCAATCGTATGGCATTTTGTTTCTATCGCCTGACTGTTTTTGGAGTAATTCTCGGTGTACGCACTCAGAGTGCACCCCGCCGAAAGTTGTTCAGACTACTCTATTACAGACTGTTGTGAACGATTAGACGACTTTTGTGTCGTGCAAGTTAGTTTTTTAGTTTGACTCAAAAGAGCTGTTTTAAACTACGTCACCTACGTAGTAAGTGATCAGACAGTCAGCGCTAACAGTGTAACCGAAAAAAAGAAACACGTTTTTCGGATAGGTAAATGATTCAGTGTTTAAATAAATTTGTTCCGGTCTTTATCAGAATAGAGGCCCTATCCACAACCCATTGCATAACGTTGAATCTGAGGAACAGTTGTGCGATTTACTAATTTTCATATCCCGATTTTTAGTTCTTCAAAATGTGCTATGCAGGCAAAAGTTACACAAATCATATATCCGTACAGGTTTGTAGGTGATATGCTCACAATCACCAGAAAGTAGTTAGACATCTAACACTGACTATCCACTAAATGCTTGCCGAACACATACCATATAAAACTGGCTGTTTGTACATAGTCTGTTGTTGTTTGCTAGTAAAAAAATTACAAAGCTGTACTCAGTATTAGGGCAGTAACTTCATTATTTGCGACTCCATTTCAATAAAAACGAATGTTAAAACAGATTAGCAGACGGTTATATCGAGAGCAGAAATGAATAGTGACAAGGATAACATAGACTTCGTAAGTAAATCCCGCTGTTCGGTCACTCTCTGCAAACTTAGCAAATTTGAGCACTATTCACACTACAGCGGTCACATTCAGATAGAACTTTACGCCGGCCTCTCAGAAAGACACCATCTGAATGAAATGTTTCTCATATTACCACATACCAACAGTGTACCTCTTTAGACTGGCCAAGGTCCACCCCCTGTGTGATTACGAATGAATGGTGTTCAATTTATCTAACACAACACTCTCAAGTATTCGTCAGCATGCTGGTAAATCAGTGTATACTTATTGGTAAGCAGCAGGGTATTTTTGATTAGTAAGAAACGAATCACATACTGCTGATCAGGAAAGAAAATACCGCTCAACAAGTTTAATGAGTTTTATAATTCCAACTTGGAGAGAAGTCTTAGTCATGGGGCGTCGAATGCAGTAACAGGACGCTACTATTGAAGTGATCTGGTAATCTGAGCATTACTCACAAACGAGTGTAGCTGAGCCTTCAGTGATGGCTAATGTGAAGTCACTGGCGCAGTGGTCAACACTGATGATTGCGTGATCGGAGTTCCAACCCCGGTATTGGCAAGAATGTGCGTTACTGGCTAGCTTTGACGATAACAAAACTCGAGCACTAAGTTGCCCTAGAACGATCCGCTGAACATTAATGCCATTGCTACGGCTGTGATCAATTGTGATTTATGTTCAGTTCACTGTACGTTTGCAAATCACTGTTGCGCGTGAGAAACCGAGCATGTGACTGCCCGTAATCATGAATGACAAGACGGTATGATGGCTCATGCAACGAACGGCTGGAAAAACTGCAAAAGATTTCGTAACAGATTTAAATCTCACGTGCTTCAATTATCTGTGGTGTCAACCTGCTGGTTAGTTTTTATGAATATTCGGTTGACCGGAAGAGTGCACGATATCATATTCGCTGGTAGAAAGTGACAGTATAGAGTGTTCTTTCTTTCTTTGAGAAATACTCAAGTGGCTAAAAGTTGCATCAGTTTTAACGTGCATTAGCAAACCCACGTGACTGCGTGTATGTCATTCAGTCAGTTAATCGCTGAGTTAGTAAGTCTTTCGAAAAATTTTTCGTCATTAACGTCATTTACTGAACAATGACGTAGATGTTCGCTGTAAATAAACGTTTGAAACACAGCGTATAGTGAACAGTAGGAAATTATAGCCGAGTATTGCCTCTAAATGCAACCCCACCTTTTCCACTGTAGAGCTCAAATCCAAGAGGCGATTCCGAATTCCGGGAACAGGACGATTTTTCAAATGTCAGAAACGTTTCCGGTAAGTTATACTTTTGCATCCTGGACGAAAGAATTGAAGTCTAGGCTGTGACAGCCTATTTTCATCGGTCTACATTGTTGCAGTTCAGCTGTTGTCTTGACTCTCATGACGTTTGTTCTTGGAAAATGATTATATTTACCAGAGAAAACAACTTGTAAGACTTCAAATTATAACATGGAAACGTTTTAAAAGTTACCACAATTAGTTGGTTGATGTGACATGTTCAAATGTCGATCAAAATCACGCACTTTGACTGCAGCATTTCAGTGGGTTTTACACACTACTTTAGTCCTATTCACGCGTCAGTCAGTAGTATGTGCCGACAGAGCGAGTTTATTGATAACTAAACCATAACCCAATCAGTCTGCTTTTATTTTTTAACTAGGAAACTTTGCTTTATATTCAGTAATAAACATTGTGTCGTTAGTAATTCGGAGGGTAGCGTCTGAACGTATGAATTAGAGATTCTTAGAATCATCTGATGGTGTCTGTTTCAAGAAAGTATAGTATAGATTTAGTCTTGTAAAAAAAAGCTGCTAATCCGTGAATAATTCAAAAATAAACGGAATGTCACAAATAGTTCAGTTGAATGATTTAGATGCTAACGAATGCAAGTGAACTAACACGTTTTAACTCTCAATGTATCATGATAATCTTTTGGAGAACTGAACTACTCAGAAAAAGAATATGAAATAAATAATATCCCTTGGCCTTTAAAAACTGATAAAACGCATCAGACATTGGCAACACATTGGTCATGTGATGAATAGCATTTTTGCTAGACCATAGTAATGGTGTTCCAGTCGAGGACTTATGGTTAGAAACTCAGCCACTTTCAAATAAAGGACAATCAGTTCAAGCGAAGTCGACGGTAAGCGCTAGTTAAGAACTTGACACTTCTCCTCGCATACTGTGAAAACACCCATTCCGAATGGTATGTTTCAACCACTTTTGTGCACAAGATATCGGTTACCTAGTTCTGATCAACATAGCTTTACTAAAAGTCAGTAGATCTGAGTTCTACCGGCGTAACAATATTTGAAATGGATTAAGTAGAGTGACCTGTTGTCATGACGTGTCTACCATTCATGTTTAGCTGATGTGACGGATAACGGAGGTGATTTTATAACCAGGGCAAACTATACTTATCCTGGTTACTACAAAGCACAATTCATTCAAAATGCAATACTGAACGATATTTATTCCTCTATCTGTTAGAGAATTTCCGTAAGCTAACAACAACTCCGCTTACATTCAATCTGTTTTCTCAGGACAAATATGTTAACTGTATCAATTTCTATTCAGAAAATAACGTGCAGTCTACCGGCTGCATTGCATGCAACTATAAGTTTCTGCTGAATCACCGTTTGTCTGAGTTCCTTCTCATTAAAGTGCAGTTACTCTAATTTTCTTGCCTTCATCTTATGTTCGAATGCGATTTATACTTTATACTCAATCTGTCGAGTCATGGTTTAATTATGTTTACGTTACGTCATCAATATTGACAACGTTTGAAACCGCAGGCCCACCTTGTAGAATTTTGAAATCAAAAGCATTTTGTAGGTCTTTCGTCCTAAAAGAGAAACAGTGCTGTCAATGTTAGAATATTATGGGGAACATTTACCTGGTAAGTGACTGCAATTAGATGGCAACTCAAAATGTCCATGACAAACACGGACTCGATTTTTTTGAAGTGTAATGAGTAAACCGTTCACAAGTGGCAACCAAACTCATTAACAGTTGTAACAACGCAGTATGAGGCGATGAGAAACAAATCATTTAGACTGTGTTGCACAGACTGCAGAAGAAAACAGGAGTTGTAAATGATTCAAAATTCTAATTGCCATAGTAACGACACATGTGGAAAGAAACGAACGTAAGAGAAGTAGTCAGTTGTTCACGTAAACCGAACAACTGGTGAAGTTGGCTAGTACAATATAAAACGTTTTTTTCGTTCAAACAAATATAATTTTTCCGATCACAGAACTGCCGTTTGGCAAGTTGCACAAAGCACGCGATGAAAGAGAGCAGTGGAAATTAATTTGTAGTATCCTATTAATAGATGTGCCTGTCACCTAATTGAATGTCTCATGCAATTTCAGTATCGATTTTAGTTTGCTCACTCTTAATCAAGCTTCTGTAGGTTTCTTTCCGCTTGATTGCAATTCCCTTGACAGTTGCAAATCCAATCAGGTTGATGACGTTTGTTGTTACTGTTGTTTTTGTTGTTGTGTCTGTACGTGTGCGCCTAAGTGAGTTTGTGATAAACGTGTACAAAAGTAACCATTTCTAAACAGGTTGTCAAAATCCACATGTTCATACAGATACACTCCTGCTCTTTGATGGGACATCTGAAAAAAACACAGAGTCTGACATGTTTCGTTGTCCACCAGGTGTAATGGTTGAAATTGAAGAGTCCCTGAAGAAATTAGATTGCAGAGCGATACAGCTCACATTTATAGTCCTTTTTAGTCACTCTGTCTGCACTATCCGTTCCATAAATTCATAAACACAACTCAAGGGTGTCACTCTAAAAATCACTCCATCAGTCGAGTCCGACAGCAACCGTTTGAACAATTGCAGGTTATTTGATACACCATCAGTTGGTAAACGTTCAACAACAAAACTAAACGTATGTATCACAAGCTTCGCACTGATAACTTCACATTCAACATCGTTTTTGTGTTCGTTGGTCCATATCGAAGGGAAACCGCATAAAAATGGTTTGTCAGAAATGCTCAGCATTATGGCCATAGACTTATGAGTTGAAAATTGTGTGAAATGTGTACAACAAACGGACGGAAAGTGATAGGTAACAGGATTATCAATGTGCAGTCCAAATGAAAGACCACTTGAACAAGAGAAATGTTCAATTGAGTTGAGAAAAATAATCAGAGCTTTTGCTGAAATTATAGGGAGTATAACCGGAGAAAGTGACCGTGTGTAACATCGAAAAAATATTTGTATGAAATGTCAGAATATGTACTACGACATTTACGTGACGGACCAAGAAGTAAAACAGGAAAGTTTGAAACGTTTCTTAAACAGTATGTGGAGAGAAGTTTACAACGAATTATCAAATTTGGCTAGTTTTCAATGCTAATCGAGCTTGGTCAACGAGGCAGGATGTAGTAATCGAACTCGTAGGATTAATAGTAAGTATTGAACTAGCTCGATTCCAACGCTAGTTTCGATGCAGTAGGAATAAGAAAATCTAGGGCCCTAGACACAGTCACCAGTTCATTGTACTTCTGATTGCACGAACCTTCATATGTGGGAATACGCTAGATAATAGATTGGGATACCTCAGACAGACAGGTGTCAATCATCCCGTGTTCTGTGGGTACTTTAGTCATGGAGGGCTCGCGTGTTTGACAGTTGGTGAACCACAAGATAAGCAGGGCACTACTGATTTGCTGCAGTCCCGTCATTCCAGCTAAAGGACACATCGTCCTCAAATGTTATCAGTTACGAACTCGTAAACCGCACTCTGTGATCACCACATGGGGTCAAAGTAGTTCACTGATAGAGTAGATATGGCTAATCATGACGATCTTAATATTCGAACCAAATGCGTCTGAGCACACAAGTCAACGAGACAGTCCAATTGCGACCACCTCGACAACAGTCAGGATGTCACACTTAATCTTCGATGAGTCAGATTTGATGAGTTGATCTTCCGTCTTGTTCTTGACCGAAGCCAAACAGTGCAGTGCCCGTTACTTCTTTTTGTTAAACGTCTAGCAGTATCGCCTATGTATGCGTTGAACAACGAGAACATTCAAACGAACAGACCACGTATGAGGAAATTAACAACAAAACTACCGTTGGTTATCTGGCAAGGATAAGAAGTCCGCCACCGAGTCTTCTCTGAAGGATAATGCCCAGCAGACATTTTATCATCGTTGATAATTAGTAAACGTGGCGTCAGAGAATTTCCAAGCTTAGCATTCAGAATCGTCTATAACTTATGTGTTTCTATATCTATCATGTTATCGGTGTGTGATCTTCCACGGAGATGAGGGGACTAGAACTTTGACCGCACTTTCATGAGGCAACCGTGTTGACCACTGTGCATTAACCTCAAATTAGGCACGACCGACTTATAATATGTGAACGCTCAACCACTTTCGCTGGTGAGTAATTATCAGGTTGCCCGATCTTCTCGATAGGAGACACAGTTACTGGCCGTTAACTTCAATCGCTGTGGTCGACGCGGTTGCTTCCTGAAACCTTGGTGGGAGTTCTAATCCCGGCCTTGGCATGGATATACACTTATGGTTGTATCAATAACATTTGAAGAGTTACTTAAGACAGTACCCTTCGCTGAACCCCCTTCCATCACAAAGAATAAGATTACCAATCTTAAGATGTGACATGAATAACATGTCAAACAGGAAATTCACAGTTGGCATGATGGTTGATGCGAGATGATTCTGTGACTAGTGGGTATGAATCTCTACAGTTATTGAACCGAGTAAAAATGCTTAACACTTTTGCTGAGTTTAACTTCAATTGAACTCTTTTATATCGCTGAGACCTTTTTGCTTCAAAAAGCCAACAGAGTGTGTGATTCTATACGAAAATACTTGGATTTGCTCGAGTGACCTTACACATATGTCATAACGCTACTTGAAAGGCCGGATGAATATCGACTAATCATTGTATGAGGTAATGAGTGCGTTGTCAATAGCAATCTAAAATTAGTTTGAGGAACAGCTCACCGAACATTTCTGGCACAAAAATTACAATATAATATTGTGACACAACATCCCTAGGAAATTAATGCTGTTCAAAAAGCAATATATATGCCTTCATCAGGCCTCATTAGGTTTCATTCAAATGAACTAGTTGAACATTGTGAAGTTCATGCACTTTGGAAAGGGAATCGTCACTCAAAAAAGCAAAAAATACTTGTGTTTCCATGACCTGCATGACAGTAGACGCTCACACAGTTGGTTTGCATTTGTTCGTTAACTTCTGTTTGTTCAACATCACAGCTGAAATCGTGCCAAACACACTATGTTCTCAAAATCAAAGTGCATTGATAAAGCTTTTAATCAGATCGCAGGATTATTGATGAAGCTACTCACTGATACGATTCCACTCAGTTTAAGATATATTAAAATTGAACGGCAAACTCATGCTATGATGGCAGACTGAACTGGAATCAGTCGCAGGGTTTGTAATTCAAGGTGGACCGGTTTCGTTGATTATTTCATTTAGGGAGGATAATATCATTGGTGTTTTTGCACATTCCCTTTCTGAACGTTTAGGCCAACGGTTCGCGAATATATCTACTCTAATGTACAAAGTTTGCACTAAACCGCAGATGTCCGTTTATTAATGCGACCACTTTCGAGATATCCTAGTTTTTAATACCTAAGCGGATTAAATGTCGGTGAGTATAACTGCTAAACGTCTATGACCAAAGTCAGAGGAAAGAGGTATCCATTATGAACACTTAATGAAGACTCCTTGTAAAGTTATTTCGAGAAATAGCGTCGGTAACATAATGACAGCGAGAAACTATATCGGCTATGACCAGAGGTACGTTGACTCAAGAGAACGGGAGCGATGCATGCAATATGTCAGAGAAGGGAATAGGGACAAGTCCATTCATTGGATCACGCATGGAGGGCAGGGGATGTGTACTCCCGGGTTGTCGTTGCCAGGCTGGCTCCATCGCGTTATCTCGTATGCGTGCCCTGAGTTAAGGGCCTGGCGACGTGCAGTCACGTGCGTGAGGATAAACACGCGTGAGGACCACATGCGTAGGGGGTTGCCACCTTGACCAAAGACAACCGTAATTCGACGTACTTGGTTGGCCAGCCGATCGATCTATTTGGGTCGGCGACAGGTGAGGCGCCACAATATTGGTAACGAGTGTTTTTGAGTAGCGTTTGAAAACCAATGGCTTTTGCAGATAAGTTGACGTCTTACTACACAAACGTCTGTTGATTTTAGTCAACGTTATATGATACCTTCTACTACAGGCTCAGGACACAGTTATTGATTCCAAACTGGGGCGAAGTCGGATCTAGAAAGATACTCACGCCGTGTATACAACGTCAAACAATCACATTTAACGTCCAGCAGTACATTACAGATAAATGAACGATATGGGCGAGTAAAATCACAAAATAGCTTTAGAACCGCAGATTGTTATTTCTTTCTCTACCGCTTTCAGTACCGTTGATTGATTGACATTTGTGGTAATAGCGTAAAATGCGAAATGAATCGATCGATAAGTGAGTACGAATAAAAGGCCTAGTGTATTCAGTAAGTACGGGGTATCATCTTTTCGATAGAGTGAAACATTGATAGATTAAAAAATGTACGCAATCGCTCATTGATTAAACAGATTGCTATCGTGATTGTCAGTCACGTTCTGATTATGCCTAAATGACGAATTCCTAATGAGCTTAAAACGATCACAAGATGCAAGTGTGGTGGATTATCAGGCCGGAGGTGTGAATATTCCAACACTCGGCGGAATACCTCAACACGGTCGTGGAATATGGTCAAAGTCCGCAGTGGCGGACAGATGGCGGACAACACGAGCGACCGAACGAGCCATTGCTCAATGAAATCGGACCAGTGGATTAAGATTGGCAGGCGGAGAACCCCTCGATAGAAAGCGCCGATCACACACATAAACCACACAGAAGTATACATGACACGTGAGCGAAAACCTGGGGGTGTTGTGAACTGAAATTTCGACTCATAAACGGGAGCGCATACGTAACATAGTAACTAGCGCGTTGGACAATAAGGACTGTGCTTTACTGGACGCCTTTCGCTATACAAGATGGTTTACGGAGCATTAATATACGCTAAATCTTCACAGTCAGCGCTTTAAGAAATTTTCCCCCCTTGATAACATTATGGGAGTGTTGGAAAAGTTGTCAGATGTATGTCTAAAGTATATCTTATGAGTTTTTCAAGAATATCATTGTCCGACTTCGTACTTCACATTATCCGTGATAAAAAAAAAGAGACGGATAGCTTTCTGGCTGATTAGTACATTGTTTGCCTGCCTGCCTGCCTGACTATCCGTTTTCAATTGTCACCCCGTGTAGGATGTATAACTCATCATATTTGGTCTTCTATTTTATTCTGCCTAAACAGATTTGCCGTTCGTCGCCTGGTCAAATCACAGAAATTCTACATTGCCGTGGTCGTCCTGGTTTTGTTGAACACGCTCTGTGTGTCTGTGGAATTTTATGGTCAGCCTGGGTGGCTGACAGAATTTTTATGTGAGTCCACAACAAATGCAGTTTCAAGCATGTGTGAATTACAATCTCGATCGGCTTTGCATTAATTCCAAATGTTAAGGGTTGTCCGTACGGGGTAGGACTACTTACAGTTGGTAGGAGATTTTTGATTGATATAAATTCTTCACTAACAGTTCATCCGAATTCCTTTCTATCACCCTCTTTAGAAAAATAGCGTTATTCAGCAGTTTTATCGTTTTTAGAGCTCACATAGGCAGTGCATATCTTTGTCATGACCGGGAGTTGAAATTCGGCTACACTTTCATGAAGCAACCACTGCGTCATCGACCTCACACTAGGCACGACCGGTTTATCACACGCAAACTCCCAACCACGTTCGATCGTGAGTAATGTTTAGATTACGTGACCGTTTCGAGCGGAGTCACAGTAATTGTACTGCAAAATATAATCGGAAACCTCACAATTTTGACGTCTCATCTAGAAAATTCAAGTCACATAAACCACTGAATTCGTTCGATAGTAGTTATTGAAGTCATGAGAACGACAAGGTAGCGAACAAGACTCGGTCTTTGTGTCTGATCATCAGGCTAATTACAACACAATAAATACGAAAAACGATGAATAGGGTTAATCAGAAAAACGATCAATAGCAGTTAGGGAAGGCGTGTTTGTTGACAGTTATCATCCATTGAATTTGCTATGCGATATTCCGAGCAATGATAAGCGATAGGAAATTTTTACCAGCCTTACCAGAACAGTTACTGTTTATTTTCTCAAGTTAACCTGGCAATATGGGCATTACTTACAAGTGACTGTGGTTGAGCGTTAGCCTACAATAATTCAATTATACCCAGTGTGAAGTCAGTAGCACAGTGGTCAAGGCGGTCTCTTTATGAAACTGTAGCTGGAGTTCAAACCCCGGCAGTGCCAAAGTTACACACTGCTTCCGGGTTCTAACAAGAGCGAACCTTGAGACTAATGCTTCTTTTGGCAAGGATGCTACTGGCAATGCTGGAAAACATCTTTAAAAAAGTTGCGTTTGAACACTGAGTGTCTTCGTATGCGAATCACAGAACACGTTCCGGAATAGTTTAAACAACTGGTGACACCAAAATCACAGACCATTGAACCCCTACTCGAAATCAAGCATCATCGATTTCTAGACATCCC
Source organism: Paragonimus heterotremus (assembly GCA_013368495.1). Classification (NCBI taxonomy): domain Eukaryota; kingdom Metazoa; phylum Platyhelminthes; class Trematoda; order Plagiorchiida; family Troglotrematidae; genus Paragonimus; species Paragonimus heterotremus. Next base: position 157,380 of record LUCH01000170.1, read on the forward strand.
ATAATAACGGGTCATCAGGTTCACTCACCTCACTCATTCAGAATATCGTTACACAATCAGAAACCGAAGCTACTGGCCTTTGGCGAAGTTATATTGATCAGAACTCACCAACCGGCACTAAGTGCACAAAAGTAGCTGAATCAACCCATCGGGTTACCGTGGTTTGGAAGACATAATGCCTAGTGTAAATGTATGCGTGTCTATATCTTGCTTATCTCTATTTTTCTGTCAGATATAAGCCGCATGTTTTATGTTTGCAATTGTTGAAGGTACACGAAATGTTAGCGTATCTCAACGTCTTCTTTCCGCACTGATGAACTATCCAGTTATGCTTTTGATGTTCACGTCAAATCTGAGTTTTATTTTTGACCTATAAGTCATTTCTGATAAATAGCAGAGGATTTGGTCGATGTAGGTTGCACATCACTCAGCTGTCGCATTTCCATAAACAGTGCAGTCAGCCCCTCTCAAGAAGCAGCACTAGACTCAAGTTTCGCTTCGTCAGTAGTACATATCCTTGCCATGGCCGGAACCAGAACTCCTGCCACACTTTCATGATGCAAACTTGGCCACCAATGCGGCATTGGCCTCACATTAAAGCCGACTGAATCATCGTATATAAACACTCAACCGCATTTACTTGCTAGTATTGTTCGGATTACCCGATCGCCTCGAGTGGAGACACAGTGGATGTCTCTGACTGGGACTTCCCTCCAAGTTTAAACCATAGAAATAATTAAACTTGAGTTATATTTTGATGAGTCAGATATTAATCCCTCGTGGTGTGATTGGCTCTCTCAAAACTTGTCTTGGAATTCCTTACTACTGACAGCTGAATGCTTCCGGCCTTTCACTAGTCCTGGTGAAGTAAAGATACATTCAGTTTTTGTGTTAGCAAAACATCCTGTCACCACTACTATAAAGTATCGTTAATGAATAGGTTGGCAGATTTAGTGGTTTAGATGAGAGCCAATTGGGAAAATCAGAGCTTCGGCTGGATTCGAACTAGTGACAGAAACATCATATCCGAACTTGGGAAACGCTTTACCAGCTGAGCTATGAAGCAACGCTAAGAACTCGGAAATTTCTTATTTGGACTCGATTATCCACCCGTCCCAAAGCCCTGACTTTTCACATTTGGGTCTCATGTAAGTCATCAAATCTTCCAAACTACTCATTGGTAAACATTTTCAGTGCTCAATAGTAGCGTTCTGATTAGCTGGTGTCTAGTAGCAACAAACAAACTGATGAACAAAGCGAAAACATACATTGGAATCTTGTTTGTTTGGGTTTTTTGTTCAAGGAACCGCAGAAGAGCGTGATTGTCACCTGGTACAGTTGAGATGTAAATCTTACAAGTGTTGTGTAACAGGCAGTCTCGTTTGTGGGTGTTATACTACTCACAAGCGACATTCAAGAACTAAAGGGCAAGCCTCAACGTCAAGAAGACGACCGGCCAGAAGCGACTATCGGGATAGTGTGTACGCGTTATGAGAGAAGTGCCACCATGGCGATTGACAACGTACAGCTGCTTAATGTGTATGAATGCACGTCAGCCGTGCAAATGAATGTACGTGTTCGTGATCCCATGTTTTAACAGAACCTGTGCGGGAGTTCGTGTAATAAACAACTTTTCAGACCCAACTTCTTTTGCGGTTACAACATAAGCATTCATATAGTAAGCTTAGGCTGAACGCAAAATCTGGACAGAAAAACGCCTCATATACAGTCCAAACTTACAGTATAACATAATGTAGATCATTGCTACTGCTAGCTAATCAAAAATGTTCGTGGCAATATAGGTAATCTAACGGTCCAACATAGCAAAACTGTTCGTCAGTATTAATGTCAGATGATGACCTAAAGCACCGCTTATAATGCGTTATGTAACTACGCAAATTGGGCTGAGTGTTAACGTCCCAGGCTTAAACCACCCATGTGGTCATGCAGAATAAGCGCAAGTTGAACGTGTTTTCGAGAAACTCATCATCAGGTCACCACATTTTCGAAGGTTAAATAATAGATGTCGACTAAACTGTAAGAACAACGCAGTTACAATTGGACAACGAGAAAGCAACCAAATCAGTCCTATCCACCAATAGAGGGTGGTTTGGACAGTCTGTCAGCGTTTAACTCAGTGTGAATGAAATATATGTTCGTGGGTAGGGGAATAGTGGGCCAAGGGATTTCAGGAGTTTGTTTGAACTTATGACAACATAACACAGAATGACTTAATCGGATGGCGATCACTTTAGCTGTCGCTATGTTGCGACGTTGTATTGACTTTGGCTGCTGTCTAGGCGCTCTGCATACGACACGAAAAGAGTGACTGGGGTTCACGTTGTGACCTGTCTCCGAGACCTTCTACAATAGTAACACTAATGAGTAGTTCGGCAGATCTGATGATTTCGATGAGACCCAATTGGGAAAATCAGAGCTTTGACTGGATTCGAACTACCGACAGAAACAGTATACCTAAACATGGAAAGCGCCCTACCAGCTAAGCTACAAAGCCACGCCAGGAGCTCAGATATTTCACATTTGCACTGTGTTATCCATCCATCCCACTATCTTATGGAATCCACCAAATGGTCCAATGGTCGACTACCCCGTCAGGATTTCTCACCTGTAGTGGTAGCCACTGAGTCATCCGAAGTGTATGACCACCATCAGTTCTACAGTGGCGTTAGTTATCCATTTTTTGACTCCACATCTAAGCCATACTGGGTGTTGCTCCCTTATACGCTTACCAAGCTGCCTCGCTGAGAGTCTGATATACTTCGCTGCACAGCCGTAAGGGAAAGAATAAACAATCGTATGATCTTCAACTTGTTAGCATATCCGTTACTGGTGATGTGCAGTTCGTTAGGTTATCGAGAAGCCTGCAAAACTGACGACATAGATGAGCCTTAATCGATTTGAGCTTGTAAACGCGGTTGAATACAAGAATTTCCACGTGATTTAAAATTGTCGTTTGTATTATTTCATAATGTTTAACGACTATTTTTTTTCTTATATTTGTCCAAACCACAGATTACACGGAATTTGTCTTTTTGGCACTCTTCATGTTTGAAATGCTTTTGAAAATCTACGGTTTAGGAGCACATCTCTATTTCCAATCCTCGTTCAATATTTTTGATTCTACCGTGAGTTTGCAATATGTTTCATAATCTTCCACTCCCCCCCGGCAAACATTCAGTTGAATTCTGCCCTATAATTTCACCAAAAAATGACTTTGATGGTGCGAGTAGTCGAACTTGGCCTTTTTCGAGATTTGTGGGTGGTTCCCAATCGGAATGACTGGTCATTCACGAGGTGCCCTGTGATCTTGTATGTTACTCTGCTGTGTCCTAACTTCAAACGGGCAAATCTGCTCCGTGTGTGTTGTTTCTGAGAGTTGTTCGTAAATGATGATCATTCTGTTGCAGCTCAAGTCTTCAACTAGCTGATCATATCAGTCCATTGCCCCACAGACCTAATACACTCTGTGACCTCCGTTTGGATAAAAGTCACCGTCGCGGATGTTTCCAGTTGGATTAGCTTGACAAATAATATTCTTTTTTGCGAGATGAACAGGTAATCTGATCACCAATCACAGGTTTATAATGGTACTCAAGTGAGAGGAAGAGCGGTCAGAAACAAACCTTGTCAAGAAACTGTAATTTTTGATTATCTGGTAGCATCCTACACCTAACAACTTCGTTTACTGTTGCAAGTGATTCAACATAAAAATCAGGCTAGAAATATTTTACCCTAATATCGTTCTTGAATCGTTTCCTCTTTTCTAGTACGGTTCACCAGCACTAGACACCACAGCATCCAATCTTTAGTTCGTACTGAGTGCTTGACTTCAATTTAGTCTTTGTAAAATTATGCCCCATACGGCATGATTATCTTTAGCAACAATTGTGAAAAGTCAAGGTTTCGATTGGATTCGAACTAGCGACAGAAACACCATGCCAAAACGCGGCAACCGCTCTACCACCTGAACTATGAAGCCACGCCAAGAACACGGAAATTTGACATTTGCAATCTGCTACTCCTCCGTTCCACTGTCTCATATGGAGTCCACCAAATGATCCAGGGGACCGACTGCCCCGGCAGGATTTCTCGAACAGTTCACGTTGGAGCATATCAACGCTATTGTTGAGCATAAAAATTGTGTCATGAATGAGTGGTTTGGCAGACTCATGATTTTAGATTAGACCCAACAATGGAAAGTCAAGGCTTCGGTTGACACAACCCTAGTGATTTTACTGTGTTGTTGTAGCTTCACGTATGCAGAGAATGAACAGACCCAGTCGATGTGGCGACAGAGAACTAGGTGGTTAAGCAACTTATGACGTAGTTTGTCATGCTGTGCTTCTTACAATGAGATATTTGAGGAGCGGGCTCAAACTGCCTGTTTCTAACTCCGGTAGGATCGCAATGGAGACCGTTCTGTCGTTTAGATAGATGTCTCATATCAGGGCCTGCTTCTTGCTAAGGGGTGCCCAGCAAGAACCGAGCATTGTATATCATGTTCAAAGTTAAGAATAGTCCAAAACTGGTTAAACCCTCTCTTATATTATTGTCCTCACTAGTTGAAATTCGTTTGTATTCGGTGCCATGAAAGCTGGAAAATCGATTAAACCATCCTCCCACAGTTATCTTTAATATTCACCATAGTTTTCATTACCTAGGATTTTGATATATTAACTTAGAACGCTCTCACTACTTACAGGAAGTGTGATATAGTCAGTAGTGCGTAGACGATAACATAGAGAGTAGAGAGTAAAAATTCATTAGGTAAATTACAAGCAAGTCAAATGGTTCTTTCCTCTCCCCCTCGCGGTATAATTACAGCATTTCATGTACATAGTCAACCACACCCTGAAATCGTTGGGTCATGTGGGCTGAAGTTGTCACCAAATTAATAATTTGACAAAGAATGACCATTGTGTTTCCTGAGATCAATGTCACTCACAGTTATCCAAGCCAATCTTTATGATTCTCGCTTTCAAATTGCTTGAATGGTAACACCGACGCAAGGTTAACGTCAGTTGTGTCTTAAGTAACGGTGTGGGGACAATATGGAAATAAATACAACCTAGCGACTGCTATTTATAACAAGAGAGTACACACAACAGTAGAAACTGTATGAAATAGACCAGAGTGTGAAACTGACTTACTATATAGAATATTATCCGGATCGACTAAAGTACCGACAACAACATCCAGATGTGTGGTGGGAATATTGAAGTGGCAGCGTTGATTCGGTGTGGAGCTGGGCGATTGTGTAGGAACTCACGTCTTCACGTCCGTCGCCCTTGGCGTGTTGCTAAGACGTTCGTCCTCCTGGGCGCAATGTTGGAGGTTGCTGAACATGACTCACTTCATCGTAGCCTTCGCATTCAGACCCTTTCCGGCCAGCCTCTCTCAAAAAGAGGTACTAGACTCGAGTTTCGCTCTTGTTGAGCTGCACAGTAAAGCATAATCCTTGCCACTGCCGGGATCAGAAGTCCTGTCACCCTCTCATGAGGCAATCGTATTGACCATCGGGCCGACAGGGCACAAGCGCAAGCCCTGACTACACGTCAGTTGGAGGTTGTGTCGTGTCACGCGTCTACGAGCCTAATCGCATGCACGACTGGGCGTCACGCCCTCATTGTCAGTCAGTGAGGGAAGGGGAGACGCACACAACGGAGGTTGTGCACGTTCTGGACCAGGACAGTCTAATCACGTGCTAGCCTGAGAAGCACGTGACTTCGCTCTACGTGTCTTGGACGTTGGTAGAGGGTTGATTGCGTGGCCGAGACACATGAGCCGCAATCTGCTACTCGACAATGTGGTGTAGATATCTGGGATTGAGCCATCAGGTTTGGCTCATTGCAATGGTTCGGTAAACTAGTTGGTATCTCCGTTCAACCTTGTGTTCGGCATGCTGTCGCGTCTATCGCTCCATGATAATTCTGGAGACTAACTCTGCCTACTGTTTTGTTTTTGTCAGACTGGATTATTAATGTTTCAGTTTTCATATCGCAAGATATACCAATATTGCTGGTAGGCGTACAACCATATATTCGCAACATTTTCTATCGCCCTCTGATTATGCTAATCTCTGGAACTTACAATCCGAAATCTCTTATTCTAACAGTTTCATCACATTTATTCGATGGAACTGTTTTATTTTCAGAATGTCACCCTTCCGTTTTCTCGTGGAAAAAATTCAGCTAAATGTATTCGTTCACAACACGCTGCCTACCTGCATTCAGCTGTTGTCCATAGAACACTAGCAGTTCAGTGCTGTACATTAGTTAACGTAATGTTTGCTATCGAATTGTGGAACTTACTTAATCCAACTCACCCCCCCCCTCGCTCCATTTTCGCTTCGCTCTCAGGTCGTGATAGCAAGTCTATTTGAAATTATTTGGCAAGTTTTCTATCCTTTGGATTCTTTTGGATTTTCTGCACTTCGGAGTATACGTCTTTTGCGAATTTTCAAGATAACCAGGTCAGTTGAATAGTTAACTTTTACGACCCATTTCGTTTTTCCTGACTATTGCCGCAGATCAAAAGGTGGTGGCGCGGTGTATCAATTATTTTTTTAATGTAAAATTGAATTTAACGTAACTGATAGATAAGTTCTTAGTCTAATATAACTAACAGCTATAAGTACAAAATTGAGTAAATTTTGACATTTCCAATTCACCATTATCTTTGTCCCGGTCCCATTCTTTATATACCTTCCAACCGTTTGGCCATATAACCCATGGTCGACTGAAACCGGTAGAGAAGTGGTCGGACAGAGAATCATCACTGAAACGCAAAACAACTTCAACTGAGGCTTATCCCGCCTCGTTAATTTATGGCGCAGGGATTCACAGCATTTGTGAATGAAGACATTATTGGGTTCAGAATAATATTGTAGGCGGTGGCTACGTCATTGATACTTACTCCTAAAACCCATCTCAGTTGTTACGCTCACAGAGCAGTGTGTCCTCTTCAACAATACATGTAGGTAGTGCGGCTTTGATTACGCGATGACAAGAAATCTTTTTTCGCTTTAATTTTAAAACACTGCGTTCCCTTGATCCATTTCACTAGTAAAGATAGAAGACATACGTCGCGAGATGTTAACATTTCGTTTACTCCCTTCATGCAGTTTGTCTGCCTTGGAACTGATAACAGTCTCTGTTGTGTGTAAACCCCACTTTTGATTGCCTTATGGACTAGGCTTAGTGTGTGTTGCTTGTTCCAGAAAACCAAGTTCCACATGATAAAGAACCTACCAGTTATTGTGTTTTGGCATTATTTTTAAAGTATCGACTCACCTACATTAGTTATTAGTAGTACATGTGCATTAACTTTGTCCACTTCTTCCGTGAATGGACGACTTCTAGATTCCAGCACAAGTGAGTTAATTTGACCATTGGAGCAATAACCAAGCACTGTATATTGTTTGACGTAACTAGGAGTAATCGATTACTGTTCCGCACAGACTCCCTACACACCAGGTGCGTGAATTGATTGCTAATCTGTCTGGACCACAAAAATAGACTTAGATTAAACTAATGTGTGCATGTGCATGTAGCGTGTCTTGT
>LUCH01000170.1:183646-240406 GCA_013368495.1 Paragonimus heterotremus
CAAATTAACTCACTTGTGCTGGAATCTAGAAGTCGTCCATTCACGGAAGAAGTGGACAAAGTTAATGCACAAGTATTACTAATAACTAATGTAGATGAGTCGATACTTTAAAAATAATGTCAAAACACAATAAGTGATATGTTCGTTCGCATGTGGAACTTAGTTTGCTGAAACAAGCAACACACCAAGCCTAGTCTATAAGACAGTCAAAAGTGCTTTGCTTATGCAAGAGATTTGGACTTTTCGGGTAAATTCAAGTGTTTAAAATCTTATAATTAAACCGTCTGAAATTTAAAAACGACAGTGAATTAACCATGGGCACTTATGTCAATTAAACGACTGATCGAATTAACTGGTCACACACTAATTTATTCCGTCCTCATCTGTTGCATTCAGGATGTTTATGCTTACCGGAATTGTACGGTAACGAGACAGGTGTTTTCCATAACTCTTGCTCAAAACACCAGATGTAGATTAAAACCACACCATTCTACTTATGGTCATTTGTTAAGTGTCGCCAAGCTCTTTTAAATCAATGTTAGAATTGTCTGTCTTCAACTGATCAAAAGTCCATCGTCCTGAGAGTGTTTGTTGTAGTTCAAGAGTCTGGAAGCAGAATCTTCTCCATCAACTGAGAACGTCTTAACATCCCTCTCTCACCTGTTCTTATGACATACGTTATTTCGGTTGCTCAAAAGCTATATCCTTTCGAAAGTAACGTAGAGTATGAGCCACAAACATAGGGTAATCATTAAAACTTCGCGTCGGTTCAGTGGGAATAATTTTTTTTTCTAACATCATCGAAGTAATGTAAGCTGATACAATTGTGTGGGTAACAATTAGTACGGGTTGTATTCCATAAATTTGCGTTACTGTTAGGCAGTAGCTAATTCTTCGTCTCAGTACATAGTATTTGAAATCACTCACGCTACTGTGATTTTTTGTTACGTACATGGAACGATTTAAAACACAGTTTGCCATCAAACACATATGACGTAACCCGGCGACACCATAGACGCATTGATGTGAGGTTACTTGATCCCCAATCGGCGAAATAAAATTGAATAGCGATGTACTACTGCTAATGTTCAAGTAGGTTATTTTGTATTTACAAACAAATACACATTTTTACCCATCGTCATTTCATGCACCTGTTGAACACATTAACATCCGTGAAGTTGTGCAACCAATGTCTTTCTGCTTCATTCAACTACAGTAGGATGTAACATATGACACTGTTAATACGGAATGTCTAACATGTGTTTAAAATGAAAGCAACAAGATGGGCGACTGCTCCAAACAGCGTACCAACTCAAAAGACCCAATGCATAGATGAGCTGGTTAAACTGACCGATAATTATTCGGTTGCTAACTTCTTGCTGCTTCCCTTTCACCGGGTGTGCAAATATCAACCGAACAACATGGTAGCGTCCAAAATTAGTACGAAGATGTCGTCAATGTTGATTTGGGTGGGGTTGAGCTATTGTCTCTTGATTGCGCCATTCCTGTTCATTTGTTCATCTTGTTCATTGAATATAGACTGATGAAGTTCTTCAAGTTAACTGCCATACGTTCGACAACTCTTCACCGGACATCCTAACATGAATACTGTCTAGCAGCAAAGTATTAGAATCCGGTTATGTAACTCAGTATTTCATGTTCACGAACGATGTAGTAAAGAGATTGGTCTAACGTAATCAAGACCTATGAATGGATTATGTGTGAGGCTTATGATCCTTCAATCCAATGCCAAATTATTGCACATTAATTTACAATTGTGAAATGATCTTACGTGTATTCGCGGGTAGTGCAAAATTGGGACTCAGTTACGAAAAGTCTGAACTTCGACTGCATTCGAACCAGAAACAGTATGTCCAACCATGGCAAGCACACTAACAGTTCAACCCCATAGCTTTGACAGGAGCCTAGGAATTTCATCTCTGGACTCTGTCAACCCTTTAACTCCCGGTCATATGCAGTCCAGCAAATGCTCAAGAAGACTGTCTGCCTAGGCAAGACTCATCACGAATATCACTGTGGAATCCAGCTCTGGGCTTGGCCTTTCAGCTCAGATAATAGAGCCCTGGCCGTACTTTTGCGTGTTGTTTTCGTTCTTGATACAAATGCAATCGAATTTCGGAATTTTTCCAATTGGGTCTCTTCTAATTTACCAAATGAGCTATACTACTAATCGGTTGCGCGAAACAGAAGGAACAGAGTTCAGCAGAAGCAGAAATGGGTGTAACATACTCAGAACCCTACATACTGCCAGCTGCATTCAAGTTAATCAGCAATAATGGGGCACTTCGCTGATTTATTATACATGGTGGTGGATGTCCGTTAGATATTGTATTAGAAGACCATAATAATCAACCCATATATAAGGTTAGTATCCGGCAGTTCATATCTAAGAATTAGAACATTCCGCGTGCAATTCAGTTGATGAAGTAAGAAACAAAAAAGATTCCAGTCTATACCAATGCGAACATGGGTGTTGGGAAGTGTGCCAAGTGTCTGAACGGACATAAAAATAAATTTTTTATTACGCAGTCAGCCTATCATGAAAACAGAAAGCCTTATCTATATAAGATACATAAATACTCGTTCGTACCGTCTTGAGTATACTACTGAGCAATTCTCAACTGAAAGAGGCATCGAAAATATAGGCATGTCTATGACTATTGGAGCAAGTAAGCAATAATATATGACGCCCACTTTGACGGAAGCTATTGTATATATATACTTAATCAATGAACCACGTATGCAACATCGACTGGAATGTGCAGGACCCTATGGTACTTGGACAGACTGCTGTTTTCAAAAGTGAAAAGATGCTTCAATTTGAAGAGTCACTGTTGCATTGGTAATGCTGAAACCTGACATGGTTTCGGAGTTTACTAACGTGTTGTAACAAGAAGTACAAAGGTAAGACAAAAAATGTAGTCTGCTGCAGGCATGCTTGACCGTGCAAGCTGACTGTACTATGACATTTTGCAAGCAGATTCGAGGGTTTAGTCGGGAAGGTCATATGACGCAGTTCAACCAAGGGTAGACACTTACAAGTTTACGAGATCCCTAGTGTGGCAACAATGGTGAGTCATACAAATGAGTCCACTGTAGAGACACCTACTGGTTACGTGCGAACGCACACTTAACAGGACATAACAATACCAATGTTTAGTCATTTGACTGGTGCGACTTAACTAAGGACTAGAAACAATTCATTCACTGTCAATAAGACGGCTACCCCTCGCTGATTGGAACCAAATTGCAAGAAATTCACGTCAACTTGGTAGTCTTCATTAAAAGAAACATGTTTGTGCAAGATTAACTGAAGAGTCATGGCGAATATGGGTCTAACAATTATTCGGGACCCGTATGCGCGCATTAGTTCAAAAACACATGCATTATTACTGCGTATCACACGCATTTATTTTTCCACATTGTATCTTTTTCTAACTACTCCGACCGATTCTATCATTCAACTCAGTCGTTACCTAGGGAAAAAATAGCCAGACGCGTATCCTCCCGTAAGTATACATCGACCGAAATTAACAATCAATGGCCCTTGTCATCCACTAATTTCAACAGTTGTGCTGTGCTGCACCCAAATCGATAGATTACTATCGCCTATCCATTTAATCGAACTATTCAACAAGTTGAGTTATTTGTGATTATTCTACAAATGGTATCTTTCTACTCAACATCCAAAGGTCAGACTAAGACGCCAATGACCGGTGGGCAAAAATGTACCCAGGCGAAGTTTTGCCGTTGCTACCACTTACAGGCAAATCTGACTCTGTGATCGACGAAACACTGCAGCTATTTCAACCGAACTCATTAAGACCAACGCGGAATAAGGGTATATAAACACTAAAAGCTCAGTATTTTGGTCCCGACTGTGAAACAAACACGAACACGCGAAACGTTTACATTGCTTAAATTACTTGCTATGTAAAAGTACCACAGTGAACTGCTTACTACGTTATCTTGTCTGTGGACTTGCTTCCTGGTATGCCTCGAACTTTCAATCGTTAACTTTTGTCAGTACCATGATTTTATTTAGAATATTAGTTCATTGAAGACGTCTCACTGGTATGACTTTAACAACTACTGCGTCGTCCACTTTCAAACAGTCCTTCCCCGATAGGTTTCGTTTTCATATGAACTCATTGGGTAACACAGTTACGTCGATCGATTTTGAATAGAAGCTTGGAATGGGATACAAGCATCGCCAGTTCAAATCTGGTGTTGGTTATTTAGATCATATAGGTCCAGTCGTAGAGTGCTGGTATAAGGAAGTCCATCTAAAGAATATACATCCTAATATCATCCTGACTAGTTGTATTCCGGTCACGACATTTTGAGTCCGAAATTAAAATACGATTACGTGGCTACTCAGACCACTGTCAACTTCAAAGGTTGTTATCGTTTCACATTTGTGGGGATTTAGTTTGATGAAGTTTGAGTTACTAGTTATACTTCTATTTTTGTGAGGACGCTCATCGTAACAGGCTGCCTTTTCTGTCACGCTGGTCTCACGTCTATCTCAATTAATATCTCATTTGTTGATTAACTGTCTCGGTCCGAGGTAAACGTCAAAACTAACCAGTTATGTGTTAGTAGCTACAAAGCTCAACATTTGCCGTTCCGATAATGAGATGTGTGGTCGAATATCACCAGGTATGCACACGTGATGAATGGTAACAACCCCGAAACCGATGTTGTGCTCCCGGCCAATTTTGACCATCGACCACATACTACTCATGTCATTTCATGGTATAGAACCCACCGGTTTACTATTTTCTCCGTTGGCATCTATTTATTCATTCAGATATTGACGGGCGAAGACTGGAATGCAATCATGTATGACGGAATCCGTTCTCAAGGAGGTGTGAACAACGGTGGATTCATCTACTGCATCTACTTCATTCTACTAGTATTATTCGGCAATTGTATCCTTACTGGTTCCAATTTTATTTAGTTCTTATGTAATGAATAAGCGTACAGTTATGCAGTCAAATTTGTTAAGATATGACGCCAAGTTAACCGTGGACCTTTTCTTGAAATAAGCCAGTTTGAGAGGAACAATAAAAAACATATGGAGTTCCGTTAAATGACAAGGTAATTACGTATTGCACAATTACAACGCTGAAGAATTTTTGGGTTTTATAGCTTAAATCGCTGAAAACGAAAATCGAGGATTTTCATTGGTGTCATTATTGTGTACATCAGACGAGACAGGCTTTTAGTCAATTATTTCTCCCTCCACTTGAGGTTGAAAAATCGGTAACTTATTTCAATTTCTCTTATGTGGTTCATTATTGAGGGACGGTAGCCAGATATAAACCAACTTTCGTTATTTCTTCGAGAAACTTCTTTCCCGAGGTTATCAGTGGCGGTAACCCAGGTGTTTTAAGTACAAAAAACAATTTACTTCCAAAAGGATTTCGAATTGTTTGTGCAGTTGAAATACGGTGTAGCTGACAAGTTTGCCTCCGGTTATACATCAGCAAGTCAAATACATGACGACTATATGGAGCACTTTTAACCCGATTAAACGAACAAGACAAGCAACAAGTTCTGATGAGGTCAACAGCGTCTTAGATGCAAACAAAGACATCGGGTTGACAAGATTACATCGCAGCTGTAATGGCACTTTGATCGATCAAAGAGTGGGTGGTGGACCACGGCAGTCACACAACCTGAGAAAAAAAGTCGATTCTATGTACACAAGGGTGGATTATTTAATCAGTTAACTTATAAAAGCGCGGCTGGAATTCAGATCGTGCCCGTGGCAAAGATAGGCACTACAAACGAGTTCTAACAGTAACGAAACTCGAGTTTGGTGCTCCTGTTCCAAGCTGCCTAAGGCTAACTTTATCTGATAGGTACAAACGAAGACGAGTCCGGTCAGCTTAGAAGGTTGTTATGCAATGTAGTATTGTGATATGTGGGTGTAACCGCAATTTGTGCAACACAAACCAGTTGTGGTGATACCTAAACGCAGGCTTCCTTCGGCTTCGGTCATTGTGACAGGCTAATCCTAAACGGATTTCGTCAGCCAAATACCGAAAGTCAATTAGATCAATGCAACTTTCGACCTTCCTAGTCATCACAAATGAAAAGTGGTCATAAATTGAAGATGACTTTCAAATTAATGAGATGTTTACAAATGACATTAACTTAGAATCTGTGCCTAGGGTAATAATGTTGGGTATGCTTGGTCAGGCACGAACCCAATTTGATTCACGAATGGTTGGCTTGGATCACTGATAAGTCCGTTAAATCTCCTTGACTTTCAACAAACTACAAGATACACTTCTCAATGTCTTTTTGGCTATTGCTGTGGACAATCTAGCCAACGCGCAGGAGCTGACTGCCGCAGAAGAGGAAGAAGAAAAGCGTCTTGCAGACCAGGTGAGTAAAGTTAAACAATACCGTTTGATGACCTATTATATTACTATCGTTGGTTGTTCGAAATAACGTTTTCACATGCTGTCTATCCCCTCGTTGATTTGGTGGACATAGAAGACAAAGTGGAATGGTTGGGTAGTAGTGTTTTAGTGTGACATTTCCAAGTTTCCGGCATGTCTTCGTACCTTAGCTGACAGAACATATGCTCTACTTCCTAGCTTTGGTTCGTATCCAGTGGAAGCCAGCAGTTTTCACAAATGGATCTCGCCATAATAAAAAAAAGCCCTATCATATTAATTTTCGTCAATCGCAGTATGAAGGTTAGCATGTGTATGAAAAGTGATCCGTATACGTAATTCGTTTCTACTTCAACAGCCGCCCTTACTGTCGAAAAACTTCAGAAATGTTGAGAAATCATCAACTTTGACCAGAATTGATGTGGTGCACGACTGAGTGAAACTGTAAAAGGAAATGAATCGAAGGGTATAACAAATAAACACCATCTGAAAGGGAAAGCACCAGGTATGCTGATCGGCTATTTGCTTACCTACTTGGTCATTCGGCAAATTGTACTATTAAGTAAGGATATACATTACTGAGGAGTGTAACATACAAGCTAACAGTTTTTACTCTGACTGTCCCTCACACTTGTGGACCAAATTTCGTGTAACGTGGAGATACTGGGGAACAGCGTTCTTCCGAAGTGGAGATTCCAACATCAGTCTTGTAAAAGGAAACAACGCAAACACATATGAACCAAAGGCCCCGTAAGTCATCCACACTACTTACCAACACAAAAATTGAAACGGCGCCGACAATACAGCAGCACGCCCTGTAACACAATTAAAATTCAACTCGTGCGCGCTTGCTGATTTCGACTGCACTTTCAACTACTCCCCTCGTCGTTGAGCACCGTCCCCATTGCTCCAAACCCTCTACAAGCCGGCTCGTACTCGTGTTTGCCAGGACACATAGAATGCCTGTGAGCCCTCCGCCCATCTACTTGAGACTTCTTTTTTACAGCCAATTTTACTTCGACACTTTTCTTAATATATTTTTAAAAATCCTGATACCTCTTATTTTCATGGCACTCTTTTTTTATTATGGCACCTCTATTATCCTGGCAGGGTCGCCAAAATGTAATATACTCGATAAGAGGGAGAACGAGAGTTCGCCAGAAATAGTTTATCAAGAACTCGTAACACTACTACAAAAGTAGGGTTTGAGAAACAATATGGAACATTACGTCACGATTAGGTCAGAGAGTCTGTCCTCAATTGGGAACTCTTCTTCGGAGGCTGCACAAACCGCCGACTTTGCGACACAAGGATGAAAAGCAGTGATTAGCAGCGGTTTAAAACGTACGAAGCGCGATTTCTCAGTTTTGGTTTCACTTTACAAGAGCGCTGACAGAAAAGGAACTCGAGTTTGCTGCATCTTTCCAAACAAGTTAGCTGAAAAGTCTATCTAACTGCGAAGACTGCAATACAGTGCGTGTGATGTTCAGCGTAAGATTAAGTGACCTCTGTATAAGTGACTTTAAAAATTGGGTGGTCTTTATCCGATGAGCCGAATCACTAAGGTGAAACGCATAGCCAGATGCTAGCATTTCGTTTATTCTCAGTAGTCAGTTTTTTAAAGCAAGTACAGTTACATATTTTGAGCCACAACGATAAAACAGTAAATGAAACAATAGTTATGTACAAGTACAACAGAGAGAAAGGATGGTTTATAATTCAACACAAATAATTTTGTCAACACCTAATGCCATCTGAAAAGCGATGCCTGACGATCAATTAGCACTTCTTCGGTAATTGCCGACACCTTAGCGTTTTGACTGAGTGCCAACACTGTCAACTAAATGTGATGAGGTTATCCACATTTCCTGCAACAAGTATGGGCTTGACGACTGCGATTGCCGTGTGTGAGCTCTAAACTTGAAACTCCTGCCCACGCTGAAGCTTTATTGTGTTTTTTCTCATGGGGTTGTGCTCTGCCGTTCTTTGTTAGAACGTTCAGTATATATTTGAAAAGTGGCAATATTTTCCCATGAACAGCTTGGGCTCAAACTCATACGCACCGTAGATGTCATCTCGTTTGGTTACGAAACGTTTCCAATCCAAACGTGGAGTTCGGCGAACTACCGAAGGCCAAAACCTTCAACTCGACCTACAAATTCCGTTATTAGTCTGAACAACAGCAAACAAACTGATTGACCCTCACCCAGCCTTGTTGTCCTCTTTTTCAACTGACTGGCCGTTTGTATTGGTTATTTGGTTGCTAGCCAATCAACTTGATTGGTTGGTGTTCGGTTGGATTAATTATTGTATTGGTTGAGTTTAGCCGAGAACTGGTTCCTTGGTACTACATTTTCTCACCTTTATCGTTCTAACCTTTTGAAGCTCGCCGAAGAGGAGAATAAGACCACCGGGGACTCTGAGAACCCTAGAGAGAAGACGGTTGACAAGATCAAACAGGCTGTGGAAGATGCCAGACGGTAGTTACTTTGTGTGTTATCATAGTTGCATTTCATTGGAAAGAATTAGCTTGGAAACTGCACCCAATCATGTCAGATTCTTCGATTTGTGCAGTTTCTGGTTTCAAAGTATTTTTGCTTGGGCTTAGGGACATACTGTTAATTTTATAACTTCAGCTTCAAACAGTGTATAACTTCTCATTTAACTACGAAACGCAGAATACAGTGAACACGCCTTCGTTAATTCAGAATCCAGTCAATGCAATTATAGAGGATAATTATTTTTTACAAATGTTCGGAGTCGTTTTAATCAGTCAGAATAAAGCTGAATAGATGCACGTCCCGTGACCGACGTCGTTGTTCTCTCTCTATTCAGAAGTTCTTCGAAGTTTCAAGTTTCATTGTCTCCCTTTCATCTTAGCTTAGATCTTACCACTGGAGTCCTCCTATTTTTGTTCTTCCCGAAAGATAAGGATTTCACTTGCGTACTAACCAACCATTTAGCCAGCCAGTCTTGACCGGATGGACCATAAATGACCTTCACTCAAACGTATCCTTATGTAATTCTTCCTGATCAAACCTACATATGAGTTATTTGAATGGAACCACAAGCAGCATAGCACAGATCTCTTGCTTTAACGATTGTGTAAAATGGTTTTTCAGCTTTCGTCACTACGGCAACTTAATCCGGAAACGGATGACGCCAGCAGGATCAGATATGAGTGGGGTCGACAAGAGGCCGTTATATTTGTAAGATCTTAATGAACTGTTTTTGAGCACAAAACACAGGTTACTGTTGAGTAGTCGGAGATTTGGTTAATTTCAAATTGAACATCACTCACAATTGATCGCAGCTGTCGCATTCCCATAGACCTTCCAGTCGGCCCCTTTCGAAAAGGGCCGGATCTTCCACCAAAATGGAATTAAATGTACAATATTCATCAAAAGACTGTACCACTCACATTGGAACACAACTTATATCTAGTTTACAGATTGAACTCCACAAAAGTGTTATTCTCCGCATACTCTCAGGCCAACCCCAATTGCTGTTGCAACAACCTCCATTTTCCCTACATACCGGTTATTATGCGCATGAAGAGGTAACACGTTGGTCTACTCATGGTATCGAAAACTGTTCCTGCCAGCTGATGTAGATTTCCATCATCTCGATATTGTTTTTTGAAGCGAATTCACAAACCATCGATTGGTCGTAACAGAATATCTGGGGTGTGTTCACTGCGTTTACTGTGATAATTCGGTTATGTCCATTCTGAGATTGTTGGCACAATTCTCATTACGGTCGTCTCATAGGAACACGTTTCGGAAGTCGAATACGTTAATGCCAAGGTGGTGCACTACTAGTAAACCTTAACTATAGCCATAACAAATTTTAATGTTTGTCAAAATGAACTTATTACTAGGTCTATCTGAATCCGGAAGATGCCAAAGTGACTGATGTTTAAATTGTAAGGAACCTGGATGTTACAGCGAACAAGAGTAACAGGATTAGTATCCCACTGGAATGACATTGAAGACGAACGAAAATAGTAAACAATAAGCAACGGAAGAATAGATATATTGAGAGAGAAAACACTAACACGATGATTAGTCAAAACAAGTTGAATTAGAAGAAACCTTAATCTGTGTGGATTAGCTGCTTTCCGGATGTTGTTTAAATATAATGAATCAATTAGATCGGCTTGCGTGTCAGGTTAGTTGATTGAAAATTCACTGTTTATCTACGGCTATTAGCCTAGTGAAACTGTGTTTGGCCTCCTTAACCACAGGTGAGGACGGTGGGGTAGGTGAATCTTGATTTGACCTGCACGCTTGAGGTTGTCCTCATTGAACTCGATGGGCAAATCTGAACGACTTGTTAGTGACTGTATTATTGACGACTGATGATAACTTCAACTGACGGAGTTGTAATGATAATGGTCCACACAATAAGGAGGTTAATGGGACGTTTATAAAAACAGGTAAAAACATACCTGTTGGTGAGCTTGCCAATTTGACAAGGTTATGCAAACGAACAAGACGATGCTGCCTAGGTGTGGGATAGCAAAGAACGTAATGACACACAGCCACCTGGCTATCGTGATTGTAAGGTTGTTTGAATGTCGGGGACAGAACAAGTTGTATGATCCACAGCAACGTCTGACGATAATCGTACCGATTTGTGTGTAGGACACATTATTCTAACTGTACATAGCAAACTTCCTGAAAAACTCATAAAGAAGGTCGGATGTGGTCACCACAACCATTGAAGTAGAAGGTGTAATAAACTACACTTTAGGAAATATCATATTCTACTACGGGTAGTCTCTTTCGACATGATCCAACATTTCTGAAAATCACGGTTTATTCTTCACATCATATTTTGTGACTTATCACCTTACCTAAACTTCAATTCAAAAAAGAAAATTGTTGAAGAAGGTCCACTAGTAGAAGTGGGGTTATATGAACCCACTCTAGAGAGTTTACTGAAATCCGTTTACACTTGGTGTCCACGTTTGCCATGACCGCTATTTTTTTTTCAATCCCACAGATCCACAGATGAAACATTTCGCAAAACACTCATTGAAAATTTTCAAAATGGTGTGCAGAGTAACTGTAAGTTTGTATGGTGATTGATTAACCAACCGTTTGTGCTTGCTTTATAACAGATCATTACACTGGCGTAACTCGGTGTTCCGGTCCTATTTTCTGTAACTGTGGGGTTGTATGCAGCTTTTGTCATGAAGTGTTTCTGCCATGGTCACTATCATAATATAACCGAATTATCAGTTCGCTTGAACAAAGACCAATTTGAGTGTCAGTGACCAACCAATAGCGTGAGTGTATGTGACTCATTTGAACAGCTCACAACATTGACGTTTGTTGTCATGTGAGTGTTCAGGTCACATCTGGGTCAGGTGTAGTCATAATATATTTGCTATAAGCCAGGCTACAACTCAAAACCTTGGACTGTTTTAGGTTGATATCGCCGCAAGATTGCAGTAGAAATAGTTTCACTTAGGCGTCATCAAGTATGCTTTCTGAACCCAAGATAAACGCATTTCGGTGAAATTCCTATCCCATATGCTTGCTTGCATGTGTATAATGATGTTTTTACTAGCATAATCAGTTTATAGCTTCTCGTGTAGCATGCAACCCAAGAAAGACCTGATGTACTGAATATCTTACATGCATGTGGAAACGATGAACTCGTAAATGGTACTATATCTAGATAGAAACAGGAAAATACATAAGTAATATTACGTTTCCCGGAGTAATATTTCATGCATTCTGAACACATCACTAATATTAAGCAACAAAACAATTGTCCACACAACGGAACCAGGAGACTGACGATTAAAACAGATAGTTGCGATGGGGCACTTTTAAAGAAGGCCGCAAGGTCATAGCGATTTTCTTTCTATACACAAGTATGGAAATTTCCTCCCGTGACCTCAACAAATTGGGGGACACGCTACTGACCGCACAGAAAAATCACAGATGTAGCATATACCTCTGTCTAGTTTGGTTAACGTGCTCTTTTGAAGCTGGGAATACTTGATATGCCTCTTTATAAACGTCTGGCCTGTACAGTTATATTTACGTCCACTCTAAAACACATATCTTTGCAAGAAGAACCAGTTGTCCATTTGTTCAACTAATGTAGCGGATACGGAAACTAAACGTACATTTACGTGGACCACACATGAAGGATAGTTTTACGTAATCGATGACACAGATGGCGTGCGGTGTCGTGATGATATTAGTAAAATCAGGATGGACAAGCATCCATCAATTTTCATATAGATTGGCGCAGTGTTAAACACGGTTGCCTCATGAACAGCGTGTCCGTGGTTCAAGTCCCGGCAGTGGCGATGATGCACTACTGACGAGCTCCCATTAGAATGAAACCCAAGTCTAGTGCTTTTATCCGAAAAGGGTCGACTGGAAAGTCTATGGGAATGCGACAGCTGCGATCAATTGTGGGTGATGTTCGATCTATATGAAAATCAAAATCCCCTACTACTGATCAACAATCCATAAGGTAGTTGATGTCCTGAAGGACGCCTGTTGTATACGCGTGAAGCCGCCTGTGTACCCCACACTCGTGATGATGCTCAAGCTGCGTTCTGATTGGTTGCGCCTTCAACGGTCAACGGCTCATTCGTCTAAGCAAATAAGAATGACGTTACCGCTTGTAAATGGACAACATGCTACTTCTACTGAGTCACGTGCTCTTCTACCGCTGTTACATCCTGTGAGGCTTACTACTGATTGCACTCGGATAAGACAACAGCATCGCCACGTGTCACAAGGTTTGCCCAAATATCATTTATGCTGAAGATAAGACTATCTTCTTGTTTTGTCATTCCCACATTCGACTGCTTTCTACTTCTTTTGTTTTCCGTATTCCTTGTCCTCGCTATTATCTACACCTTTCACCCTATTAGTCGGACCCTGTGCCCTATTTTCCACGGGGACTACAGCTGTCTTAGCTCTCATGAACGATGAGAATGTGTAAAACCCTATTCCGAGAAGTATCACACAGGCTACGTTTTTTATTTGTTGCCCTGTCATGTTCATTAAACAATCGGTCGTTTTAAACTTCTACTCAATCTGTTCCATCTTGCTCACGATTAGGCACCTCAAGTTACTTCGATGTGTGTGTGTGTGGTGTTGACTGACTGGACCACGAAGGCATCCATTCACATGCTTCCTTGTCTTGTCCCTCTGAGTTTATTTTGGAAACGGTGTGTGCATGTGCGTGTGTGTGAAACCACAAATGATGCACCGCCAACCCTTTGCGGCGAACATTATGCGCAGGCTTCCTTTGGCTTTGCCCATTCTGGCAAGCTAACTCGGAACAAATGTTGTCAGTTGTGTATGATCGGCTAGTCGATGAAACTTCCAAACTACTGCAATCTACCGAAGACCAACCAGATTGAAATCTTGATGTCCGGTTAACCCAAACTCATGATTTATGGGAAATGATTCTACCTCAAGCATTCAACGGAAACTCTATCAAACTGTCAGTTTCCTGAGAACAGAATTTGAAGCAGTGGATCTGTCGTATTAATTCACATAGTTTCCTCGTAGGATAATATAAGAATTACGCAAACACATGTAGTTCATGTAGTTACGTGTTGCTGTAACCAACTTCGAAAATCGAGATGAACACAGGAATTAGGAAGTTCTCCTTTATGTTCTCTCATGTTAAAAATATGCATATGAGCTACCGAACACAATTGATCCTCAATAAATGCACTGAGAAAAACACAAAGTTGCAAGCAAACTGTGATACGTAACGTTTAAATCACCTCGAGTGACCTTTCTCAGGAATGTTGTGATCGAAATCATCCAATCTGTTCAGACGCAATGTAGGTTGACCTAAACATGCTAAGCCCCATGTGACTTATGTTCCTTTGTTAATATGATTTCGATTGATGAAGGCCAGCCGAGGTGGTTGAAACGTTGAGTATTACTACCTGTTCGTAACCTTCTGTTCTCTTCTGTGCATTTATTGAAAACATATTGAACACGACGCCCAAACTGTATGACTTCGTCTGTACTGGATTTGGTGCAGATGATACAGCTGGTTCTGTTCATAT
The DNA here is from genome assembly GCA_013368495.1 of Paragonimus heterotremus. NCBI lineage: Eukaryota > Metazoa > Platyhelminthes > Trematoda > Plagiorchiida > Troglotrematidae > Paragonimus > Paragonimus heterotremus. Next base: position 198,146 of record LUCH01000170.1, read on the forward strand.
AATTTACTTAACAGCACGTGAGTATTGATCTTGAAGTGCTCGTATACTATGACCGCTTATTCTGTTTACTGTAAATGGACGGTCTGTGCCCACTGGGTCGTATATTCTGTAAGTCGATGAGTAACTGCACACCTTGTAATAAAGCTCTCCCATTAGTTGAACGATGTGGTCATACAATGAGCACGCATTAATGTCGTCACAAATTACAGTTACCGTTTTCAGGTTGATACGTAGTTCTTGGAAATGTAGTCTGAGGCCTACAGACGACTCGATAGACCGCATTTTTCGAAAGGAACATTCATGTTCACTGGAGTAATATGACAATCAGCATCCGTCAGGCTCATTGACATTTAGACATAAACTATTGCATTTTTGAAAACCAGAGTTTCAGCTTATATACTGTTTTTGATAAATTCTCCTCTTTGGTTTGTACAGTTATATAAAATTAAGTGACAAGTTATTGACCAACGATTAACGGAGGGAAAATGTGATTGGATAAATGATTAGCAACACTTCGTTGGGGTTAGGAATGCAAGCCAAGTCGGTTCTAGGTAGGCAATGTTAATCGGCCTGGGACAGTGGGACGCGGACAAATTGTTTCACATGTTGGGCGGCCGTATTTGGCCAATGAATCCTCAGGGTTTGAACGACTGGTTTATGTACACACAAATTCGGATGGTGTAATCGGATTGCAACCGCCTCGGCTATTGACCAGGTATGTCATTTGACCTTTCGCAACAAGGTGGCTGGGACCTGATGGACGGTACGAAATGCTGTTTTCGTATCTGTATGTTGACTACAATTGTTCAAATGGGCTAGATTAGATGAACTGGTGGGTTTCGTTGTCCCAGAGTGAAGCCAAACAGGGCAGTATTTCCGGATTCCTTCTTCTTCTTCATAATAAAATGGTCAAGATTATTAATTCACACAATCTGTGGTTCAGCAAATTTGTTGGAGGTTTTTCTAGGTTTATATAAGGTCGGAAACCGAACAACAATGGTCGAGGTTGAAAGTGATTTGATATTATTACGCTATTCATCAACTGGACTTGAATAACCTCGTCGTCGCCAGGCTAAATTAGTGAATGAGTCTTACTGTATGTATAGAGTTGCGTTCCAGTTTGTCAGAATAAAGCAGCAGTCGAGGTTCACTATTTACTCATTGAATTCTCAATGCTTCTATGGGATCCACCTCCTGTTTGGTCTCAAGAGATGACGGACGATTGATCATACTGGCAGTTTGTGCTTTTGTTGCTGTTTGGCCTCATGTTTGTTGGCTTTCACTCGGATAACATACACCCTCACTCACGCCAGTACTTGATGCGAAGACCCCAACCTCCCCTCAACCTGATAACTACACCAAACAGTTTCAGATAATCTAGTCAGAACAGAGAGATGTTAACATTTCGATTTACTCTCATCAGTCGCCAACGTAAAACTAGCAAATTTCATACAAACTGGGTATAGCAACAACAAGTGAACAAACCAACCACATAGTTCTGACCTTTTAAACGCCAATAGTTCAATCAATTCCACCTCAAGGAGATTGCGTCAGCACCTTCTATGCACACAAAACTGGCCGATGTTGTTTGATTAGCATGGCCTCGCTAATCGCCAACAGTTTCGGGTTGCGAATATGTAACAATATCTCGAACGATTTAACAGGGCCAACTAGGTGACCGGTTGCTAAGATGTGTTTGACGATCGATGAAGCCAAGGTTTTTGAGCCTGTTACAGTCAACAGGTCGTTTTTTGAGATTGCCGTTGATAACCCCTTAGGAATGTGCTCCGTCATACGTTGATGCAAACGCCGATCTGTCCTGCCTATGTAGACGTCATTGCAACTGCAACTGAACTGGTATCTTACATGGGAGACAGGCTGATCGGTTGAGTGTGTATCACCGCTACGGAGAGCCAAACCCCTAGTGCTTAGCAGGATACGTAGTTGGGATGCTGGGTAGGTGCGTTGCAACGCCGACATCAATTTGTGACTAATGTTCTTAGTCCAGTGGTCACCTTTGAATTGAATTTGCAGAAGTATGTTCTTTTTTGCGCACTGCAGATGATGAGAGTAAGTCGAAATGTTAACATCTCGCGATATGTCTTCTCTCTGTTTTGACTGAATGGATTAAGGGAACGCAAAGTTTTAAAGTTTCAGATAAGACGAATGCATGGAGGTGATACTGTAGCAATGGAATTTAAAACTAAGTAGTAGTGTAAGAAAACACTTTTTCTACAGCATTGTATACGTGTAGTACAACGGTTTTTCATCGTTATCATAACAGAGGACTAAAATCATACAATTGCCCAACAACTAATGCTACAACGTACCTAAGTATAGTGGTGACAGATAGCCAAAACCATGGTACATGCAAGTATTGATTGAAGTCTATATACTTATGAATGCCTCTACCGGTATGCGATACAAATCAGTCTATCGTTTGGTTTATTTACCACAGATAATATGATACAAAAGTTTCATTCTCGTATGGGTCACTGTGCTGAACTGGAAACCAGTGCACCTCAAACGGACTTGAACAAGTCGATATCATTTGGAAAACCAATGCTTCCTTATAGCTCAATGTTTATTTTTTCCTCTACAAATCCGTGAGTGCACTACGTTGATGATAACATTATGAATTATGATGGTGTTTTGTTTTGTGACTCAGAAAATGCTGAGCATTCATCTCTTGATGTGCAGAAAACAATTCTTCGATACTGACAAGAAGATAACAAATAAGGATTTTGTATTGTGACCATTATTCAATTTCTACTGAGATTGAACTTCACATACATTCGCCTAACCGTCTATGATGATCACACAAGAGAGTGAGATACAACGCCTGACTGCCGGTTTTTGTTGAACCAGTCCGATGAACTGCAGCATATACTTCTGGTGTGAACCGCAAATGACGCTTGGCCTGGGAGTTCTTCCGCCCCCTCGACTCCCGTATAGGTCATGGCAAAAATCAAACTACAAACGCATACACTCATTTGCACGTCAGACGTGCATTCGCGTACACCATTGTCATTCGCCCCGGTGGAACTTCTGTCGTAGTGCGTGCACACTATTCCGATAGTCTATTCTTGTCCGTTGTCTTCCTGAAGTTCGGAGCTTGCTGTTTTGTTCTTGAATGTCGTCTGTGGGTAATATACTACTCGTGAGTAGTATACTACTCAAAACGAAACTGCCCGTCATACACTTCCAAAAACCTGCAACGTGCTGGGTTGCATGTTTCCACTCTTTCTTTACGACACCTGATGACGTCCACTTTTATAACGTATTCTTTATGTACGCGTACAGGTTTGAAATCGGTGACATTCTTTTATTCTGTCACACTGATAACCATCGCCATATTTAACACTTATTCTCATAAATAATGCAACATTTAACTAATACAATAGGTAACTCGTTCGCAAGTGTGACACAGGTTTGGTGATCATAGACCGAGCAATTCAGTTTTGAAGTAGAACGATAAGATCAAATGTGCATCGGTGAGTCGGTATACAGTCTGACAGCCGAGTATTGATGTTTGCCTTATGACAATAGGTTCTTGCGGCTGACTATTTCGTTTTCGGTGAACTTAGTGTTTTACCCGTTGTTGTTGTTGTTGTTGTACATATTATTAAGGGGAAACGACGACCATGATTGGGATGATGATCATGATGATCCCTTTTATATTTTCCAATTCTGTTTGATTTAACTGCTTTCTCATGCTTGTTTTTACAGTGTTCGTCGTTTTTGCCATTTCGTGGTGAATTTGCGCTTCTTTGATCTGTTTATCATGATTGTGATCGCATCCAGCAGCCTGGCATTAGCAGCCGAGGATCCGGTATCGGAGAAAAGCATCCGGAATTGCTTGTTAGAATATTTTGACCATGCGTTCACTTGTGTTTTCGCCATAGAAATGCTGTTAAAAGTAAGTATGAAAGTACTGTAATTTGTGGGAGTTTTTTGACCAATCTAGTGATCAAAATATATTCGAAGTAAAAATAAACGCTGTTTGGCATACAACGTGCTGTAAGATTAGTAGCTGACAATCGTTTTTCCGTTTTTCCTTCAGTGCAGTTGATCACGTATTTGATGATGTAGCATAAGACACAATTTCCTTCATGGATTTTGACGGAATGATCAAGGTGTTTCAATCGTATGATGTTGTTGTTAAACCGTGGATCAAACAGACTGTTCGTGTTGACGTAGTGGGAACCGAGAAAACTGGTACGAACATTGAAGCAAAGCTTATGAATCGTGTGAGTACTTTTACTAAAGTGCAAACCAAACAGCCGGGTGGTCACTCAATCTTGAGGATCCTGGACGTTTCGAAAGTTGTCGGGATTTTCAAAACAAACGTGGATTGGCGAGGTAATATGATCACCTCCTGCGTGCGCGAGTATCACAGGGTGACATGGATTGCGTACAGTCTCGGTTGGTGTTTTGACTCTAACGTAAGTAGTGATCAGTTTGCGGGGTCATCTCGATAGGGGACACATTTAACATCTAATGTGAGGTGAATGGCGCAGTGTTAAACATGGCTGTCTCATGAACAGTGTGGCCGGAGTTCTAGTCCCGGTCAGGATATGCACTACTGACGATATTAAACAAGAGCGAAGCTACAGTCTAGTGATTCTTTTCGAACGGGGCCGACTGGAAATTCTATGGGAATGTGACAGCTGCGATCAATTGTGGTGGATGTTCAACTTAAAATTGACCACATCCCCGACTACCAATTAGTAATATAACGTAACTATCAACCGTATCAGTTCGAAACCTGGGTCGGTTTATGATGAGTGGGCAGACATTTTGAAAGGCGTAAGAGATTAGCGAAACTCATTACATATTTCGTTTTTAAAACAACCGCCTCCTTTGATGAGACATTTGGGAAGCATAATCCGACGTATGCTTCCTGGACCAATATTATGCACATTCTGTTTATAAGTTGACATGCTACCTAAGTTAAGCACACGGATAAAGTTTCACAGAGCAATAGCCATAAAAGTTTTTATCAGATGGACAGGAAATTAAAAACGATAGCACAGTGGTGTTTAAGTTTATCATAGCATTAAAACTAGCTGCCCTTGAGCACAAGGGATATTTTAACTACGGATAACGAATGCCTGGAACACTGCACTCTGAGTTTCCAGTTGCTCCAAATCACAAGTCTAAACTGTACCCAATTTGGGTTAGGTTCTTCGTTTTTGATAGTGCCTGATATCATCCTGCCACACGGCATTGTTATGTATTTCCAGACATTTCGGAATATGTGACTTGATAACTATCGCTTTTTCCATTTTATGTGACTCATGCTAAGTAATGTTACAAATTATGAGATATGATGTGTAGACGGTTGGTTCCTAATTGAGGAAACTAATAATTTACTGACCTCCAGTACATAATATATTTCTACAGTCTTGTAGGTTCTGGATTCAGTGGGTGTTAGCGGTTTCTCTGTAATCGCTGGCCAATAAGGTATATTTCTATAATTAAATTATTCATCCTAATTAATCATAGTCTTCAAATTCATACGGGCGGTTCAACTCATTTTCGAAAATCTTTATTGAAGTTATGGGAACAACATCGTATGAATCAAATGTGTCTGTGCATATAAGTATACATAATTACGATCCAAATCATATGTAAGTCGCTATCCAGACGAGTATGTTATTTTGTCACAAGCGAGACCTTCAATCGGACAACAGTTACAAACACAATCAATTACTTTCACTACTAGAACTAGCTGTTGTTTAACACCTCGTATTCGTGCATGTTACCATCCTCCTGACTATTAATCTTCCGAGATAACCAGGCAGATGATGTTTTGCAAACGTAATCAACTATGTGATATATCACAGTTAGTTCGTTAATCGTTGTTCTGTCGAGACTGTGAAGTGAAAAGCACCGTACAGATTGGTTTTGTGGTATGTTGCAGGGGAATTGGTTGTTTAAACTTGCAAATCCTTCACAATCTACCGCTGTTTTTACATTCAAAAGGAGGTGACTGGAAAGTCTTTGTGAATAGAAGGGCTGGGATCATTTGAGATGGATGGTCGATTTGTAATTTTGCTTGGGTTTGAGTTCAGATTTTGAGCTGTCTAGCTATCAGACAGCCTCAGTGTGTCACAGTTCTTCGCGGTGATTGTCTCTTCACATAGAAGATTTCGGTTTTGACCCACAGTACCTAATGCGGTCATTTACGACACTGTCCACGTCATCACCGAAGCTTATCATCCATAAACACGTTGGAGTTCATTGAATACTGTCTTGCGTGCTACCTAAATTCCATCAGATATCGGTAATCAGGACTATAAAAGAGACTCAGTTGTGAGAAATCAGGACTTTGGCTGGATTCGAACCAGAGACATAAACATCGTGTCCAAGCTCTGCAAGCGCTCAAGCAGCTGAGCTAATATGCCATGCCGTAAACACTAACCGACTCTACTGCATGATTAAACCGCCGTCGATCTATACAACATGATCCATTTTGCAGATGTGCTGAAACATGGGACGTTTTCCACAAGTGGTACCCCGGGAAAACGATGTCGTCTCAACAACCATATTGTTCAGACTTACTGGCGAACCATGTTTTATGATTTGCCTGGGGAAATAAGTTTTACTGTCCGATATAATTGTTGAAACTTTGGTTTTTCACAAGTGCAACCGAATCCATACCAATCAATGACTTTTTATGAAACGCATTTCATTCACACATCTAGCAAGTTACAAAACATCCTAAATATAGTTCAACTTCGTTCGCCAGGATGGGAACATTTTTGTAGCACAGTGCACTTGAATCTTGGGTGATCTAGTGCAGTAAATGTTGATCTGGCTTTGATAAGTGTCTACGCCTGAATGTTCTCATCAGATCCATCTTTGGGTGATACACTCATTCGTGGTAACTTCATAGTTGGATTAACTAACCATGTCATCAAGGTAATTCAGAACTTCCATCAAACAGAGTCCAGCTCTCTCTCTTGATGAGGAACTTTGGCTTGATGTAACGACAGGCAAGAGCGGTGATGTGTGCCACATTTAACCCATTCTATTGGTATCTCGTATCACTGTAACACAAAAGAGATTATGGTACTTCGTAGAAGCGACGCTATTGCGCGCGTCCACTTGCATGCATCAATCAGAACACAACATTAGGGCAACTGGTGTTACTGTCTGGAACTTATAGCCATCAGCATATCAACAAATTCAAGATACCCTGTTAACTGACCTTCACCTTCAGGCGGGTCTTAGTCATAAACCATCCTGATGCGCTTACATTCTAATGACTCATCAGTCGCTTAAGTTTGAGATAAATGAGTGACAACATGGGATCTCTTTTAACTATTGAATTCCGCTCAACTCAGGTGTAATTTAGCAGCAAGTCGTATTCTTAAACAGGGGTTGTGCATATCATTAAAGATCGGGAGCGCCTCATCCATAGTAATCAAAAATTGTAATCGATTGTTTCGGTTGCACAGTACTGATTGCCAACAACCGACTGGCGGCGCAGTTCTGTGCCTTGCAGCTCTCCGGATTCAAAAGACTTTCCCGTCCATACTCTCATTCCTCGTTCTGTACCTTGAAATGCGGATTTTCATATTCGCTGAGTGTTACTGATAAGTCTCTTTACTAGTTTGCTTCTCAACCCTTCTGATATGTACTCCGAAACTGTGCCTTCAGCCCTATTTTCATTTGTGCTGACATAAATGCTTCGGCAAATTCAGGAAAACTAGTAGAAACGGCGATCAATAAAATGTACAAAGTTTCACATGTTAGCTGAAAGTACAGGTGAGCTAACAGTGTATGAGATCCAAAACTGTTTTCTGGCATTATCAGTGAATCTGAGTCCGACAACGAACCTTTCACTGTGAATGAAAATCTGCTGTACATTACTTGCTCGGATGCTATCGCTAACTATAATTTTAAAGGACTTATTTCAACCGTCATAATCGAGGTTCGCACAATATTCAGAACCTCCCATTAAGTTGTGCCCGACTAAGTCATCTTCCATTAGCAATGATAGAAAACTTAACAAATGTCATTTGCAATTTTGTAAAATTCTCACATTGTTATGATTTACCAGCTTGCCCTTAGGATAAATTACCATAGAATGGCCTAGATTTATCTTATTCAAACACATAACGCGCTAAATACGAAACTGTCTGAACCACGATCCGGATGGTATTAGTGACTTATTTTCTGAATGGTGGAAGTTTCATCGAACCGTGCCTAACATACTAGGTCCGTGGGATGTGATCAACTTTGTCTATCCCCGATGGTACAGAATTATACTCAATAACACTCACAACAGTTTGGTCTCAGGCTCAGATTTGGACAGTAAAAACGCATTTCAGTAGGTAACAGACAGAATCAAACCAAATTATGCAGATTTATTGCTTCCTTACACTTTATCTACTAAGCTTTCCACGCGATTCATTTCAGCTTATTGATCTCGGCGTATTTCTTCATCCGGATTCGTATTGTCGTGACAGCTGGAACTTAATCGATGCAGCAGTCGTTATTGGTGCCTTGATTTCGTTCATCCGGTAGGTAACCAGCTGGTTAATCATTGTTTGCCTTGAACAAAGCTAACTGGACACATCATTTTTAAGATTGCGGTGGTTAATTTTAAACAGTTCGGTAGTGTTCTGTTGAATTCTGATATAAGCATCTATGTCTATGTTCCGGCTGACGTCCATCCAGTAATACAAACAGTTTATTTTGATTCAACATATATTATGTCATTTAATCAACGAAATAACCGTGAGAGTCTAAAGATCTTGTCTTTGGCAGTAATGATCCATCTAATTTCATTGTGGCGTGCAGAATTTGTCGAGTATGACAGAGGACTCACGGCCAGAACAGCATTGTTTCAAAATCCAACACACCAAAGAAGTCCGGGAAAGATTGTTCACTGCAAGCAAAAATAATAATGCTGAATTGTTTTATTTTGAATATTTCTGTGCTTGAAACGTCCAGTTTCCCTTATCCAGCTCACCAAGAGCTCCAGAATGCATGTCCAAACCATTCAGATATACAAATGCAATGAATAGTAATCTTTCATATCCCCATTTAGACACCGTTCATTAAAGCATCCCAGTGGTAACTGAATAACAACTCGTAATTATCCACCAGTGATTTTAATTTGCTTGAAATATTAAGTTGATACAAAGTCAATAATGATATTACGACAATAATATTCATCACATCACGTTATACATATACATTCACCTTTACTGCTCCATTCAGAAGAAATGTCCATCGCTGTAGATGTTTCGTTAAGACATGACTACTTGCAATACATCGATTTAGAATTGGTAGCGCAACGGAGAACGGTAAAATCCATTTTTGACAAACTTCAGCTGGTCTCTAAATTGAGACTGTTCAGTGCTACAACCATGTGTTCATTTACCTTTTCCGTTCCAGATCTTACGCATTTGGAGGAAGAGAGGGGCACGCAAGCGCGTAAGTTCATATTGTAATAGGCACAGTCAACTGATGTGACAACTTCGTACATGAGCATGCTAGAGAGGAGTCCGTTGTGTCTTCCTTCAAAATAGGTTGACTGTAAAATTTGTAGGAATGTAAAAGCCGTGAGCACTTTTGAATGATGTTCTAGTTATTTTAACCCTTTAGCACTGTCTGAAGTTTTTTGGATTTGCGCGAACTGTTAGAAAAATACAAGGGAGCAGTTAACATCCTTCAGCTGATGTAGGCCAGACAGTGACACTGATTCATTTTGACTGTTTGCCATGGAAATGCTCAATCTCAGGCTCAGGCGAAATCTCTATTCTAGTTTAGATAACTACACTGTGATTGACAAACCTCAGAGAGACAGAATCGTGTTGTGTTGGATGAACAAACTACGGAAACGTGTTGAGTTGAATGAGAGATGGCGACTGGATGAACGGTCAAGATTCACCCATGGGCAGTTTGTACTGAAAGTGAAACAAGATGGCAGAAATGACAAATAAACAGCAAATCGCATTATTCGAACTGAGTTGTTGATTATTCAACCGATATGGTCGTGTGAAAGTACAGCAAATGTAACTGCAGACACTTCTATGCGATCCGTAATTGATCCAGTGCTGCAAGTTATTTGGTTTGTCCAGCCGCGCATAAACCCCACAGTAGTACATTACTACCTCGACGGAACGTACAGAATGGAGCTAGTCTAATCCCGACGAGATCAAACTAGTCGTAAACTTCTTATACACATCTGGCTTTCACAAATGTTAATATAAATCTCAAACGAAACAAAACTAATTGTGGATGCTGAAAGACATATTGCCTTGAGAGATGATGGCCCAAACTACTGATTTTAAATTGCGTTCAGATCTGTGCTGTCTACGTGGGTTCTTTTTGTACGAAAATAAAGCAGACAGAAACGTTGTACATTTAGTCGAAGTTTTTCAATTTCACTACATACTCATAAATCCCCCATCGAAAACATGCTATATATTACGGACTAGTATTGGAAAGTTTCGTCAGTTATAAGTTAACCACCAATGCAATACCGAGATGTATTTTAACCTTACCCATTACGCGGATCACTCTACTCGCAAGAGAAGACTACAGTAAATCGTTAGTGGTATTCATTTTAGGTCAGGAAATTTCCGAATTTCATCTACATAGCCAATAAACTTTATCATCTAAAATTTGGGGCGAAGACCTTTCAGTTGTATCGGAAAGCTAGCTACTAAAATAGGAAGTGTATAAGTTCAAGGTGCATCATGGGTTAAAGAGCGGCTTTTAGGTATTAACGCGAAAGTTTGTTTCGAATGTTGTCAAAACATACCAATACTGAGATAAAGAACTAGATTATGTTCGCCTGATCAGAAGGGTAGTTCAACCTGATATTGAACAGTTGTTACTTTCACTCAAATAGTCAATTGGTTGGTCGCAAATATGAGAGAAAAGAAAGGACATTTTGCTCAAAACAACCACGAACTCAAATTACTTCTCTTTGGAGCTCTTTAGCATTTGATTAGGATCTGCAGTTGCGATTAATACTGTTCAGTTTGTACAATATTTATAATTTGAAAATCAAGAAACGGGCGTCGTCATTCGTAAATTAGGCGAAGTACTGATGTTATCCACCACATGTCTACCACATAGCTTGATCTCTAAATATTCCTTCTTATTTTTGCAAGCTGTTTTCAACGAAATAGAAGCAACGTTCCACTAATGACAGAAATTTAAGGTCCACACCTAAGAAATGCTTGAAATATCAGTTTTTCAGGTGCTCGATGATAGGCAACTGTGACAAACAAATCAAAACCATATGTGCAAAAGTTGAAAAGTATTTACAATTTCGCTTATTTTCGTTATTGAAATGTCCTAAAATTGAACATCAAACTAGTATATAGTACATCCAATGGGAAAATCATGAAAACTACCTACTTGTATTGTTGTTACTGAGTGTAAATTTAATGTTGCTAAAATCCATCATGACCTTGAAAGTAGAGGACAGTTCGCACACATTTGTTTTGGACCGTTATCCGTTAGTCTGCACATATGTGTGAAGAAATATTTTGTGTACATGATTGGAGGGTACTGTGGCTCGGGCTGCCGCTCACCTCAAAAGTAACCTGAAATACCCTAGAAGAAAACGTTACTAACAAGGTTGAAAATTAATGAAAGACTGGAAAAAAATTTAGAAGTGATAGGAACGCATGTATGTCATTAACTGTGACACACGGCCATCTCGGGTAGCGTTTCTTACCAGCGGTTCGAGTGATCACGAAGACCCCATCCAGACAGGCGACACCTACCCACTTTGCTCATTGCTCATTGGGACAGTCAGGATCTTCATATCTCGTGTCCACGTCGTTGTTTGACCATCACGTGGTTTCACCAAACTGTTGGTGGTCCCAGTATGCAATGCCTGGTAAGGTAGGCGATCATATGGCATACGGAGTACGTGACTCAACCATCGTAGACTGTGCCAAGTGATTATTTGATCAATTGATCACCCATTCCGAATATTCAGGAATACGCCGGGGCCAACGGCCGTATTGCTCACACGATCAGGGGCAACTGGCGAAGACAACGATTACCAAACTCATCACGTCTGTTGATATCCTCGTCGCAAACAGGCCACTTTTCTGAATTATATGGCAGAACAGAAGGTACACAAGCGTTACACACTTCATTTCAGCGACAACCGGATATCTTCCCGACGCCACAGATAACGCAGGCTAACAAAGGTAACCCATGCTTTTGCTATCCTTGCTGATATCTCATCAGCAATATTACAAACTAAAGGGATAATGCTACCCTATTATTCACAATTTCAGGCGGGTTGCCTACAGAAAAGAAGTTAAGAGTGGCAGTGCTTATGTCTTGAAGAAACAATTTACACTTTGGAGGTGCCAACGGCATTCCACACAAAACAACCCTGTCACTCACCTCATTCACCCCAATCTGCATGTCTTTGGCATAGGGCTCAAATAAAACAGTTTCGTCCGCATACTTCAGATCAGTCAATCTAGCGCCAAGCGTACCCTCCAGAATGTCGTCCATGACAAAATTGAACAAGAAGGAGGAAATCGAACACTCTTAACGAACACCACTAGAAGTGATGAAAGCTCGAGATAGTTGCCCAAAAACTCTCACCCTGCTTGCAGAGTGAGCATACAGTGATCTGGTACTCCCTTGCGAAGGAGACAGTTCCAGATAACGTTGCGAGCAACTGAGTTGAAAGCAGCCTTTAGGCCCAAAAAGATCACGACCGTCGGCTGCCTATAAGACTGCCGATGCTTTCAGATTTGTCGCAAGATGAAAATGTGGTCAACGCACACTCGACCGGATCGGAATCTTGCCTGTTCCTCACCTGTCTGACTTCCTCTGGGCTTAGTGAGATGAAATAACGTGGAACCAGCGAGCAATTTGGACGTAACTAACATTAGATTGATGCCTCTGTGTTTGTCACACAGGCTTCGGGTCCCTCTTTTGAAAACGATAATTACTGCTTATATGCATTAATCACGAGGTACATCTTTGGTTTCCCAGATCGTCTGCATCAGTTCTGCCAGCTATGATATCAACCTATTCTCACCATCCTCGAAAAGAGAAGAAGATTTGGTCCAGGAGCCGTGTTACGTTTCAGCAACCTAAGCTACAGAGCCACTTCTGCTTCCGACAGAGGGCCATCTGGAACGCAGTAACTGACCATTCGAGTCCTGTCGTCAACATGACCTGGTTGAGGCCACTACGACCACCGATCAGGGAAAATAACTTACTGCTCTTTCCAGGTAAGCAAGCTCGTTCCAGCCGTTTCGAACATCCGACCAAATGACGAACGTGAGCTTCGCGCAAGCTTTCGGTCAGCTTGTATTTAAGTTCTCGATGGTCGTCGTCATATTGAGATTCATGTGGAATCGAGCGACGCATGTTCATGAGGTTCATCGACGTGATAGAAATCAAGTTCTGTCACAACTGAACGGCTCCTTCGAAACATACCTCTTCACAACATGTATTCATAGCTGCGGCGGTTGGTTCCCAGTGTTCGTCAAGATCTTTCGCCTGGCTCGCACTGGGCAACTTCCTCACCAGTGATTTCTGGTAAAGGTTCTTCACACTCTCCTCGCTCGAATGTCAGTTAATTACCTTGCATTTACGAGCATATATCCTATGGGCGAATAACAGAACAAAAAGAGCACGGACAGCGGCATTATCCGAGTCCAGGTTGTTATCCTAAAAGGGACGATATTCTTTAACAAATTGGCGCCATCTGTAATTAACTACTATATAATCGAGCTGTGTGCATCGCTAAGAAGCACAGGGAGATCTTCACGTAACATAGCGCCTGTTCGTATGTTGGAATGCGGTGCTCGAATTCTAAAGACCATGGGATGCGCACAGCTGCAGTAGTCTTTGGCCATGGTTAATGCGCTGTCTCCGGGACATAAAACATACCTCCCAGCCGCTTCTCCTCTGGAGAAAGACGACCGAGCTGAGCTATAAAATCACTGGCTAGTGACGTCGTCTGAGTGTTCAGTATGCTATGGAAGGTCAATAAGAACGTCATAGACCGCATCCTCGGGAGCATCCGAACAACTAATTTGCGTCGACAGACTTTGACCGACGTATTGAGTCTGACAGCGCACAAACGACTGTTCATTGGGATCCAATCGAGCAAACATTGCTCTGCTCTGGAACATAGTGTGATTCCCACTCCAACTTGACCATGAGATTCGGCTACGTCGTTATCAGAAACTCCGAGGGAGAAACGTTTGGATCGACAGTTACCTAGAGGTGAGCTCAAATGGATAACCATGCTAGAATAGTAGACTTACGTTTCTTGTACGCAGCACATATCAAGCTCCAAACTTGGGGGAGTACTTGCCAGGGCAACCTGCTGATCGACGTGCCTGAGAGTACGGACATTGAAGGCATCAATTTTTACCAGTTATTTTGGCCTCAGAAAACAATTATCGCCCGAAGGCACATGGGCGGCAGAAGACTTCGGGGGCAAATTAGTAGGAGGAAGTCGTGCTTGGTGAATATTGTCACTTTCGGTTTCTGATATCTCCTGGTTGTTTATGCCTATGAAGGGGTTGACTTGATGAATCCCACCCCGAGTTTCTGATTAAAAGTCTGATCTGCGGGACATCGGGACACTTGGCCTTCTTGGAAAACCCTATCCGAAGTCGATGATTCAATAGTTTGATTCACTTGACAATGAAGGACTTGCCTAGCCTGAGAGCGCGGTAAGTGACATCGGTGTGTGATTTTGAGCATTGTTGTGCGCAGTGGATCTATTAGAAACTGCGTCATGAATTTTAGATGATGCCGGGTGTTTTTTGACCGAACTGGATAATCCGACGGTCACCTTCAATCGCTGAGCAGGCAGAGTGTTTTTTTTAAAGATATATTTTCTAATTTCTTCTTCTTCTCAAATCGGAAGACAGCAGTGTCACAACTATAAAAATGGTTTTGCTGTATATCCGTAATACCGTGCCTCACTACCTATGCACTCTTACGTGGTTAGTGGAGCGACAACCAACTCCACGGGTGCATCTGCTTTTCCTCGGACTATTCCACTTTGGTCTATCGGATATGGTTGTATCTAGAAGGACCAAAATCCGAGTCAACATAACACTCCGGATCGATGCAATGCATAAGCCTGATCATTACGTCAAGGTTGCGCAAAGTTTCACTTGTGCCTCAAAAGGTTTTTTTTAATTAACAGTATGTGTATATATATATCTGTTATTTTGGATACCCTAAAGATTGTTAAATTGTCCTAGATAAGCATGCGTTATGAGTAATGACCTTGTCTTACCTAAGGCAAAAGGCAGTCTCTTTGGGTCATTGTTTGTTCCATTACACTCGGTGGAAAAGCTGTGGTTCTTAAGACGCCACTAGCGTTTATTCATCATTAAGCATGTACAGTCGATGATCTCTTTCTTTGGACTGTTTTTGAATTTAACGCTGACCTTTTTACACTATCTTGAATCTCAGTTTTTAGTTTGATTGATACGGCGGTCATTTTGCTACAATGAACAGCTGACGAAATATCTAACTCCGTGCGGGTTGTTTTTGTCACACAACACTTGACTGACCTGACAAACATACAGTTAATCCTCGTGTTGCATGGTTGTTAGCAGAAGACCTGTATAGTGTATACTTAGGTCGTTTAAAGAAGCCACTGTCGAATTCAAACGAAACGCCAAGTGCTTTATTTTCATTGTTAAAACGGCTCGATTTATTGAGAGCTTTTCGATTCAGATTTGTAAGCCATGAATGGTGAGTGGTAGGAGGTTTATGGTTCAAGTAAATTCAACGTCACTCACTACTGATCACGGCTGTTGTGTCTCAGTAAACCGTTCAGCCAACTCCTTTCGGAAAGAAGCATTAGACTCGAGTTGTGCTCTTGTTACAACTCATCAATCATGCGCATACTTTCCGCGTTCGGGATTAAAAGCTCGGCCACACTTTCATGAGACAACCATGTTGACCACTGTTCCATTGGCCTGACGCTAGGCACGACTGAATTATCAAATGCAAACGCTCATCCACATTTTCCCACGAACGATGTTCGGATTGCCTGATCACATTTTGAGGGGACACAATAATCGTCCTGCTGACTCCAGAACTTTGTCTTCATCCTCATCCTCACTTCATCAGTTCGTTCACATCTTTTCGATTGATCCATAAGGCACCAGGTTGTGTCTTACTTGTTGACAGAACACCCAACACAGAGTTGTATCAAAACTAAGATTTTCACTTTCCTTGTCGTCAATGTCCGCATACTTTATGACGACGATTTTAACCTTCAGTTTAAATGGACTCCACTTCGTTGTTGTTACTTTTCCACTCAGAGGATTCAACTTTTGGACGAAATTGAAGTCAGATCGCGTCGCTCAGTGACTGGATAATCATTATTTTATCTGCTTTGACTGGCTGAGGAGATTGTACCCTCATGAACGTACATAACCATAAACATCGTAAAGTCAACCAGCACATCGGTAAACAGGGTCATGTGACCTACTTGTTTTCATTCGCTAAGGGATCGTAGCACAAACCCTGTACAAGCTTGTCAGCACGGTAACTAACCCTTGGATTATACTGTCATCACACACAGTCCACTAAACCAAATGTTTTCGATCACTGTTCATTCGGCGATCGGCCTGAGCTACGATCGCGGCTAACATCATTCATCAATCAACCGCAGACTTTTGTGAATATCGTCCGTCCTAGTTCGGTTACACCGGCCAAACAGAGTAAGCGGGCTCTTGCGCAATTAGATGGGTAGCTATGGTTGTTCAGCGCATTCCGTTATGACGAACACAAATTACTGAGGGACAGGTTATTTCGATAGTTACAGTAGGATTTTCGTTATAGCAACGCCCGTTGAAATACTTACGACATAAGAAAATTCGTGATCAGGAAGACTTTTCAGTATGATTACCTTTTTTAGAACGTGTTTGTTGTAGTAGGGCTCTAATGTATTACATTTATCTTTTTGAACCGAAGCTGTAAGTCAAACGATTTTCTGTAAATTATTTCAGAAAAAATTTGAGCACTATCAAATCGCTTCGGGTTTTGCGTGTCCTGCGACCACTGAAGACCATTCGACGGGTTCCGAAGCTCAAGGTATCTATATTTTTTGTTGATCCGTTTAGCGACACCAGGCTACCCTGCTCTACCCTGCGTGCAATTTTTTGAGCAAAATGTATTGGGATTTGTACTACTGAATATGTTTTGAGTAATTGATATTTTTCAGAACAAATTTCACTTCGGGGGTTGCATGACGGCAATTCCCCAAGGGTCCTAATATTTCTTCGGAAACTGGTCACCGATTTACCTCATCCATACAGTCCCTTTCGGTAAATAGCTTTAGATTTTCTGATCTCCTCAGAAAATTGTCCATTAAGGGTTAGACAGACATTTTCCCGTGCTTGGCTGTGAAATTACCGATCATCAAGTGAACTCGTAAACTGCAGTTTTTACGTTCAAACTGGAAACGAACTGGTATTGTCTGAATTCATAAGTAAGACCAACATAATCACGGTGAACTTGGCACGTATGAGCTTTCTTATATATGATCTGTGAGACCATTTCCAGAGTTTCTATCAAGCGAAACGTATGCACACCTATAGTCACTGATAAGAAGTTTCCATTCCTGTAACCGTTGGTTGGTCAATTAGGAGAAAGTTGGAAACGTGATAATCTCAAAATTTAAGGTCCTCTGCATACAGTATGAACGTAATAGTCATTACTTCTGACGTATGAAACAAAATCCTTGCACAGGAAAAGTCATTTATGAATTCTTTTAGAAACAGCACTTCTTAAAAACATTCTAACAGGTGCTCTAATATCTTGCACTGTTTTGACAGAACCACATTTTTGACCTCTATGACTGAGTTTTCAGGGACCGTGTTCATAAGCATTTTGATCACGCTGTTACCAGAGTCTCCTTGAAATAGTTCATGTATCTTTCTCTCATGCCCCGTTTGATCTTACCCTTCACAATACTTTAAACTCCTTGGGTAGGATTCAGTGTAAGAGGGTATTGGCTAAGTATATACAACTTCTGTAATCATTCGTTAAATTCCTTTCTTTATCGCAAGGCAGAAAATAGCAAAACTTTAACTGAGTAGCAGTCGCAACCGTGCGCGGAACTTAACAGAACTGGATAAAAATTTATGTTTTCTTGACGAGAAACCTGAAACGAACGTGGTGGAGTTAACCCGTAACTTGTATATAAACAGTCGGAGTGCCATACGATAAATCTTCTAAATGATGTGAGCGAACGAGACCGTACAAGACCGTTTCGATGTTTTGTCTGTAGATTCAGTGGTGGTTTGCATGACGCATTAGGCCGAATGTTTGTCTACGAGATCAATGTGATTGGGTGGTGTATAATCTCAATTTCGACTGATTCACGTCATCAGAATAACGTCCGTTTATGTAGACGACAACCTTGCTGGACAAAAGCAAAACTAGCTCACTGCTTTTGATCACTCACACACTTCAGTTTTTTGTTCACACTGATCAACCACCAATAGTAGGACCGACGGTTTTATTGACCGAATTCATCATCATGATTCGGTTGTAAAATATAAGGTATATGAATACAACTGAACTCAATCACCTGGTTGGAATGGTTGCATCTGTAACAGCTGATAATTTTTCAACTAACACGTTGTAACACCTACTATATATCGCAACTCTTTTACAGATGTCCAGTATTGTCACAACGTACTTTTTGCTGTTCATCGCTTGATCTCATGTCAAGCCATATTCAAATTTGGTATTACAGTATGGCACGTAATTGTACATTGGTACGTTGGGTAGGTCCGACTCAACCTGGAAAGTCAACCAGATAAGATTAACTGAATGACCGGTCATTTTACTAGTCAGTAGAAGGCGAATGGTACATGTGGTGAAAACTTACAGGTTCAACAGTGTATAGTTCAAAAGACCAGACTTCAAAGCTTCATGAAATGCCATGAGGTGGTTTGTCAGGCCATTTTTATAGCGAAACATCGAAACGTCGAAGATGAGGTTACAGAATTAGCCAAGTTTCTGACCTTGCTCGGTACTTATCACCGAAAGTTTTGGACAGCCTCTAGTAAGGGCGCCACACCGTTATTGGCATTGGAGTTTTCGGCAACAGAGCCAACAGAGAGTATTTCATAGTATGTTAGGTGGTTTCTTGTTGCGTACACAAGTGTAGTGGCATTTTTCGATGATCTTAGAATATGCTTCACCGGTTACATGAAAGTTCTACTCAAACTTGAATTAAAGTTAAAAATTGAAATACTTATCAAACTTCCCCTAGTTTATTTTAAAGCAGATCATGTGAGCCCCCTTATTGCCTAGGTTTTTGTATTGCAGTTTCACTGTGTGTTTTACCGAGTTGCTCATTCTGTCCATACCACTTCTCATGCTGTTGTTCCGTCATGTATTCAGGCCGTGTTCGACTGTGTGGTCAGTTCGTTGAAGAATGTGTGTATCATCTTGGTAGTCTACCTGCTATTCAAGTTCATCTTCTCTGTTGTTGCGGTGCAATTGTTTCAAGGAAAGTTTTTCTATTGCAACGATTTATCCAAGTTGACCAAAGAGGAGTGCCAGTGAGTTATCTATGTTTACTTTATGCTCTAGAGTTCTATGCAGAATATACGAGCAAATATTGTACGTGTCATTTGGACTTGGTTGTTTGGACATTAAAGTTTCTTCGTCATTCCACAACTAGTTGAGAAATGCATTTCGGCTTTGGGTTTATTGTGTCGTGGATCATACGGTAGGTAACTATTCGTCAGATCAAGCATCATGTCGTATACTCTGAAAAACTTTCTAGACTTGTCAAATAAGTACGGGAGAGTATGGTCTTTGGCGTGTTAAGAATAATTAAACTAACTTTATTTATTCCTTATAACGCAATCTTTGAAAGCATAGCCGTTTTTAACCAACCACATCTTTGGCTGACTTAGTTATTAAGAACATATTTATTATGATTATTAATATTGTTATTCGGAAATTATCATCCCTGCCAAACTACTCATTGGTGACACGGTTATACAAAACTAAGTGACGACTAGCAACTTATTAACCAAGAAGTAAACGAGAGATAGAATGAATGGACAGGTGAAAATATACAAGTTGGTTGTGGTCGGGACCGCAATCACACAAGTTTCTATCAGTCACTGTGCTGGTAGATGGGGATCAGAGTGCACTATAAGTTGAGTAGACGTATTAGCCGTGATAGCTTGACTGTTCTTATGAACTATTCTGGAATACACAAATCCGGATGAAGTAATCAAAGTATCAACGCTGAGACTATTGAGAGGATGCGAGATTCGTTCGTTCATGGTCTGCACCAAGTAAACGATGCAAAGTGCCCTTCCTATACCTTGGTGGAGATCATATTCATTCCAGTAGCCAACATGGATAGACTGATTTTCTTTGCTGTCCAGGTCTGAGGTCAGGCACAGCAGTGCTTACGAATTCTTTTTGGTTAACATGGTCAGCGTGGATTAAACCTCAGGAGCAGTCAGGTGAACAGATGAAAAGCAGGGTGGTGATGTACGGGCGAAGTGGCATGACCTCACTTAAGCAATATACCAAACCAATACTGGCAGTAACTGAGTCGGCCACCCAACCAAGAGAACAGTGGTTGACTAACACTCACCTCGTCCCTATCCAGAACGGGTTTGTCTTTTACAAAAATGGGACAGATTACATCCCGCTGGGGAAGTATGGGAGTTTGACATATAAGTGCAAGTGTTAAGCGTGTTTCGGTAACGTCAAATGTTTCACCCTACTTGGTTCTCCGGTAGACAAAAGGGCCCAAGAACATGAGGGGGTTGGGCGGACTGTTTTCGTGCACACTTCGTGCCATCCAACCCACAACCACTGATTTTAGAGTCTGTTGTCATTAGTATCCGTTGTTGATATCGCTCGTACTCAGTTAACTATGGAGCGGGCATGACAAACTGTGTGAATAATTCGGAATGTTTCAATCGTCTTTAGTTTGTGGTCATCGTCCAGCAAGTTGAATCAGTCGCACTAAACTTTCACTTCCCAGAAACATGAGATGTTCTTGGATCCTTTTATATGGCCACATCATTGTTCAACATGAGATGTTCTTGGATCCTTTTATATGGCCACATCATTGTTCAACCTAACTGGACTAAAAACAACAAACGAGCGACTTAACACCGAAGCAATCATTGCTGGGCAGTTACTGACTGAAAAGGTGACCCATGCTGCAGAATAGACACTTTCGGCTGCAATCGATTGATGTTGTCTTTGTCAGTTATTCACTCATTTGCTGATCCTCGTCTTCTCCGTGACCAACAAATCCCAAGTATATCTCATTGTATCAGCCGAAGGCGGAAATTATTGAGAGATTACCTTGATAGTTGAAAATATCTTTTTTATTCGTAATCACCTAACGTCCCTTTCCCCGCCACACACAGACATTTTCTTCTCCGTTTCAGGGGCTATTATTTCTCGTACGAAAACGGTCCGGTGCCGATCGTCAAAGCTCGCGTTTGGAACTCACGAGATTTCAATTACGATAACGTAATTTCTGCTATGCTCACTCTATACACAGTCACCACCGGAGAAGGATGGCCAGGGTAAGTGTCGGAAGTCGGTAGACTAGTAAGCAGTAGTAAAGACACGCAGAACCCCGTGAACACTCTTCTATCACTTTCTAGCACAATCCACAAAGAATTCGTGATGGTAACAATCACTGACAGTATTTCTGTTTTTGTTTAAACTGATGCTTTGACTCACAAGTGCACTCAACGCGTTTGCTACTGGTAAAACTTATCCAAAGATACATATAGACAACCGATAGTCTTCGTTATGTTTAGTGCTTTTTATGATTAGTTAAGCGTCATCCAAGCGGAGCCATGGTGCACCGAGTGAAACCCTCTTCCTTTTCCTCAGATAGAGAGTAATGTAACACTGGTGAATGTGAGAACAGTTATCATCTGCTCATTTTTGGGGGCTACATTCTCTAGACTGTGCACCGATTAACCCTAGAAACGAGTGCCAAATGAAAATTGGTACACGCTGGCAAAATCCAGGAATATTTCAGTAATCCAAAACAAAATCATATTCAGATATAAAGGAGTGCAGTGCTATATACGTGAAATTGCAATAAAAGCAGAAGACTGACGTCCGTTCAACATTTTTGTGTGCAGCCACTAGTCATATAGAGAGCAGTTTTCCTAAATGATTTGCAACTCTCAGCAAGTATCCCTGTACAGCCTAGTTTGTCTCAGGTCAAGCTGAATATTTAACTGTTCATTATTAAGAAAGCAAATTGCTCACTGTTTGTTGTAGAGAGAACTTTTAAAATAAATATGTGATTTCTTCCACGAGAACTCAATGTCGCACAACCCAACAGCAACCAAGTAAGATATTTTTTTGAAAACCGTAGGAAAAACCACGAAGGAAAATAACTACATGAAGTATGAGATCTCTGCTACAAGCAATGTAAACCTTACTATGCTAGTCAAAATGAGAGAAAACTGAGATCAAGTGGACGATCATAGCCAATCAAAATATGTGTACGGAGAACTATCGATTTACTATGATAGTACCAGACACAGCAGGAAGCCCACATGTGTTCAGGAGCTTTGCAATGAAACACGCATTAACTTGAGGGTGGTCTAGTACTCTGTATATATTGGTTGGTCACTAAAAGCTCAATGAAAACAGATTTATAGATGTACTGAGAACAGGTCACATTCAACCGTTATGCTAGTTAGACTTTAATTCGTTCTTTCGTTTTTGAACGAACCGGACGTTAAGGTGATTTATTAAGAAGAGACAAAGTTGTTCGTTTCTGATCTACCTGAGGAACCCGTTACCGTTATTGCATACACACGCGCAAAATAAACCAAGAGATTTGTTCATAGGTCAACGGATCCCTCTAGAACTGAACACTAGAACAAAGAACTATTGAACGCAAATTGAGAAACATTCGCAAAACCATCTGAAATATTTAGCGATGCCTATAGTGTCCACAACCGTTGGTCACACTTTAGACACAAGTCGTGAAGTTGATGTTCAAAAATCTCAAGTAAACAGACGGGGATTTAGCAATGGATTAAAAGTTTTAGCTACAAGTAATCTCGAAATCACGAGAAGCAAACAGATCGTAACTATATTAACCGGTTATAGTTACTGCAGTTCATGGTAGCTGACTTTGGATTTTCAGTGAATATTTAGATAAATGAATTTGTTGGATTTAGCTATCACATAGGACTGTAGAAAAAAATCACATACTTTAAACGTTGCTGATAATCGTCCACTATCAACGTGAAATGTTAGAGCTCATTACGCTTTCCGAACAAACTGTCTCTTTGCTGCAAAGTCGACAGTATTGGGAAGCCCACATTCGGATTTGTAAGAATGATTGGGCTGAAATCAATATCTACCCTAGTGTGAATGATAGGTGTAGTTATTTCTGTGAATCGAAACAAGTGATCACTTAATGTGTCCGTTTTCATTGGTCTGCTATTTATTTAATCCGACTGGATGATGTCCTTTTGTCTTTCGTCCATGATATTGAATTTTCATTCCATAAATCCGTCCCATTTCTTGGCCTTCTGTCGTGCTCTGATCGATTGTACAGTGTAGTTAGCTATGTTCAGTTGTATCAATAAGTACATACCGTTGTTCGGTCGTTCTGTCACTACTAAATGTATGTGACTGCTGACTGGTTTGGATTTGAGAACTAAGACATGTTGATGAACATATATTTTTGATAATTCATCTTCAAGCCGGTATAGTTATATAAACAGTTAATAGAGTTAGATCGAGATATCGATCAGACTTATTACAGAGAAACTAGGTTACTGGTCAGTCAATTGGCGATGACTTGATTGGTCGGTTACATCACGCTTGTCCATTGGTTTGGCCGCGCAGGTTAGCCATCGATCCGGTGGATTTGTGGCCAGGTTAGGTGCAGCGCCTGAACAAACCGTTTGTGATGACAACACCGGGTCTGACAGCCTGATTCCAATAACCTCAGCAGTAGAAAATGTTCTATTTTGGAAAGCTTTCATGGGTTACCTGGTTTGCATTTGTATCTCCTGAAACCACTTGTCAGTTTCACTACCAACACAGTTGATACCTATTACACGTTGAATTTTCTAATGTAATCAGACGTTCAGACGTTGATAAACGTAAGGCATTTTGTTGCAAAACGATTATAATGGTTAACTCTGAAGCTGGTTCTCCGAATGGCAGTTCTTTAAAAAAATACCACTAGTAGGAAAGCATGAGCTTATGATAAAGTACCGTAAATTTACCATTGTTGACAAACTCCTTTTCACACCAAGTCTGCATGATAGCTAGTCTTTCTACCATTTTCTCTTGTGTGAACTTTTAGTTAAGGTCCACTTGTGTCATCTGCTCCACTTAACATGTGCTCAACCTTTTTCTGGACATTTCAGTATTTTGAAAAACTCCATGGATGCTACCGAGATGAACTATGGACCGAAAGAAGATTATCGGCAACAAATGGCCATATTTTATATAATCTTTTTCATTGTTTTCCCATTCTTCTTCGTCAATATTTTCGTCGCGTTAATAATCATCACTTTTCAAGAACAGGGTGAGAATGAGCTAGTCGATCACGAATTGGATAAAAATCAGGTGAGTCATATGATCGGCTAGAACAACCTTGAGCGATCGCTTGTAAACAAGAGTTAAAAACAGCGTGAGAGCAACCGGATGTACAAAGGGTGGGCTGATAATGATTGCTTCGTTAACTGACGCTGCAGGCGGGTCTCATCAAGTCGAACAATTGTGCGCGAGTGGTACGGAACGATGAGGGATAGTCATTGGCCTGTAGCATGTATGTAACGGTGTTGAACCTGAGCTGATGATGCTGTGTCTGGGACCGCCGTTATCGGCAACACTAGAGGGGAAATTTTCAAAGGAAGTTTATGGTAAAATAGAAAAACCGAAGTAAACATAACCAGCAGGGTCAATGCTGATATCAATGATGATACGTCATTAGCTGCAGCAAGTTATCATGCCAGATTGTGTTCTCTATCAAATTATCGGTTGGTCACAATATCTTTTACCTGGTAGGCGCTAATCACGTGAGCATATTTGATGACCATGTCTTTGCTTGACCATTTCGTGTTTGATCCGGGTGCTGATTTTCTTGGTTCTACCCAAATGGTTTCTGTAGAACAAGTGGCCGCACTAGAACAGACTGTACTGTTCTAGTATTGAACCGGTTGATCGCCCATCTCGGTTCCTACAATATACATGTTGGCTAACTACAAGGTACACGCAATTGTCGGAGAGACTCAGGTTCAATCATTGTAAGTCTGCTCACAACCCTTTCAAGAACTCCGTTTCTACGACATGAAACAGGATAGAATGTGCCAAGATAATAAGCCTTCTTTTCTCTGACGACAACTACATGTCACAAATGATGGATAACGATAAAATGAATCACAAACTTGTTAGTCCCATTGACTCCGTCAGAGTGGTAACGGAATTTAAGATATTGCTAGTCAAATGATTGAATCGATTTGCATTATGTGATCATCCCACTATACCACAAAAATTGTGAGGACACCTGTATATTGGGGCTGAAACAAAAACAGCCGGCAACATATCCTGAAGCTTACAAAAGTGTATATTGTTGTGAATGTTGTGCAGTGATCGATCGAAAGGCTGGGATAAATGTTGAGCGATATTCAAACAAATTCGAAAAGAGGAAACAAGTATTGGAAGAAGCAAACTAAAAATGTCTTTACCTAGACTAATCGTCAGTCTCTAGATTTCCGCTTCTCATCAAGAGGACGCATGAGATATGTCGTCGTTTCCTGTTGAATTTACCACTCACCGAGCTTTTGGTCAACCCGTTATACTCAAAACTTCGATGGTAAACGGCTTTGCTTACACAGAATTCAGTAATGAACTATCTCGGTTTGAGACAGCCAGTGCATAAAACACGTTAGAAGTGACACGGTTGATAAGCTGAAAATGCACATCTAACTAACTAGATTTTCATATTGGCCGGTTCCAGAATAAACTAGGAAAAAGCTCACCAAAAGGTCCAGTTGTTGACGTCAGCTGGTGTAAACTGAAATGAAATACACCCACTGGGAAAGGTAAAACGTTCTATGACTACTTTGGATAACTTAAGCTGCTCATAGTTGGGGATCGAATTAAAAATAACGTAAAATATTAAGCCTGACATTCTTATATCTGTAGAAGGCGATTGAAATAAACCTAGACAAACGCCAGACTACCAAGATGACTCTTTGACAATTTATTTCCCTAAACATCTGTCCATGTCTGAAACAAAGTTGTTGCGTGTACAGACATTCATGGTCTGTAGGTCAGCGTTTTCCGAATCAGTCCGGTACGCTTGATATATGTGGTTCTACAGCTAAATATTTTCTTTTTCTAAGTTGACTACCAGCGAATATTAACAGAAATTGGCTATCTACCTACCTGTTAAGCTGCCTGTTCAGTCAAACGGAAATATATCAGCTCTGAAGAATATGATGCTATTTGGATTCGTCGTTGCGGATACTGTCCCACAGAAAAGGTCACTACCTAATGACTGGGGGTTGATGAGCCAGACTGCTCTATTTACTCACAAAAGGCCTTATGGTGAATTGAGACTGTCCTGATTAAGGCACAGCAAACGATATATTCCAGCCGTTTCTTACATGCGTTTGTAAGCATACGCCATATTTATGATAAGTTTCACTATCTCAAGGTAGGAATCAAACCAAAAAAGCAAGCAGTTTGTTAGTCCTTTAGGCAGTATGTAATAGAATCATGCGGTCCTGTAATGTTTCCCTTCTGCTGTTCCCTCTCAGAAACAATGTATGGAATTTGCGATCAACGCCAAACCTCTGTGCCGGTATATGCCTAGCAATCCAAACTCAACGAAATATCGAATATGGCGTCTCGTTGTCTCCGGTCCATTTGAATACTACATCATGCTCATGATCGCCTTGAATACACTTATATTAATGATGAAAGTGAGTACCGTTCGGTTTTCCCGAGACGAAAATGATATCACTGATCACGTATATACCAATTAACATACTTCTGGCTGTACTAAAGACACCGTGATTTGGAAAGAAATCGGCTGTTGAAATTTGATCAGAAAGATGAACGGTGTATCCAGCTCAGTTGATCCGATTGATTACTACAAACTTTTTGGAACACAAACAATATGTATAGCAATCACGGCAATGTCTGGTTACAACGTCTCACTCTTCCTTTCTCGCAGTATTATCGACCAGATCATACGGAAACCGGATCTATGACGCCGGATTTGGAGACACAAAAATATCAGAATTATTGTAGTACACTGGTCTATTTGAATGCTGCGTTCACCGCCATGTTTACCATGGAATGTCTGCTCAAACTGATTGCTTTCGGACCTAAGGTAAGTCAACAGAACATTTTAATTTACTTCATTAATGCACTATTCTGTGTTTTAAGCGAAATGTACTCTTAGATTTCAGCCTAGACATAGCTGTCTGTTATGCGTCTCAGTTACAACGACCTACGTTCTCTCGTATATGCACATTAAAGTGATAACAGCTGGGCTTACAGTGACACAAGACACTGGGCCCGGACTTTTTTTGCAAATGGAAGCATATGAATTCGATCAAGGGAGTTCACCTTCAACACAAGTTATATTTGACACTTCATCCCTGAAGACTCAGAGGTGAACTCTCATCTGACTTAGTGAACAGATCAACCACGACCACGTGTTTGAAATAAGACAACAATCAGATTTTACATTCATTTTCGTCTAGGTGTCGCAGGTGAATCATGTGATTCTCCTACTCTGAGAACAATGTAAGAGTGAACCATATCAAACTCATTACCAGTTCAGGAATTTAAGATAATACTTTCTTCGTAGGGTACATGGTTTCTTGATCTTCCAAATGGTTCCAAATGGTCACAGTCTTCTGACTCTATTGACTGAATTCACATCACAGTGCTTGTATTCTAAACGGTCAGAAACATATATATTTCGTTGTCTTTTTATGCCTTGGTCTCTCATATTAAGTACATTCTTGGGAGGTTGTTTAAAACAAATTGAGAAACGTTTTTTTTGTAGAAAATATGGCGTGTGTGTGTTTACCCGTTTCTGATACACGAAGTAGTGGTCAAACTCTTCAGTGGGCTTGGTTCGTAAGCTAACTGTGGTTCCTTTGATTGAATTTCATCTTCGCTGTTCGGTTCATACTTTTGAAAGTTCATTATGTAATATTAGAAACCTTGGGCCCCAATAAACATTCTTCCATCACAAGTCGTTATTAGAAAAGATATCCAATTTTGAATAACTAATTGACTTGGACAAGTAGCAGAGACAGCCTACCTTTACACATGATTACTCCCATGGGGTAGTCAACGAAAGTGTGATGAGAGCCCGGAAAATTAGCTGACTCCAATTATTGAATTTAGCCATTGGGTCATACAAGGCCCAAACACATCTCTTCTTTGTATATCACGCATACAAACAGTCCGACTAGTTATCTCGTGTATTTTATCTTTAGAAATGTGAGGATCTAAACTAGTAGACCTATGCTAATGCACTGGTAGCCTCCAGAGCATATAATATATACCATACAGATGACATTAGCCGTTAAAACTTTCAGACGAAAGTCTTTCCTAGACACTCCTATCAATCCTAAATCCATATTGCAATTATCCTGTTAATCAGTGTAAATCGATGTACATCGTTTTAATTCCGTTTGATCTGTATAGATGTCCTAACCACACCTCACCGCTTCCATTCAATCTCTATGGATTCCTAACAATCTCTTTCTCTTTAGGTTCCTATTACTCTCTTGACCCACAGCAATTATATTTCATGTTCTTGTTAATGAGTACGCTTCGGTTATCTCTTGCTGTTTCCGCCTTGGCTACCTGACCGACTCAATCGATTTCGCCTAGCTGTTTGCTGTCCCACTATCTAATGTGTATGTTAATTTTGCAAAAGTAGCCGACGAGGTGAGAACGATAAGTCACTGTGCAAGACGTCTTCCATGCTATTATTGGTCTTTTTCAAGGCTATCAGTGGGAACCAATGTCTCAAGCTGTTATGTGGTCAAACGCTTATTTCGTGTTTACCATGACGGCCTTATCACCGGTAGATTGAATACTAATGACGATACAAAGTTTTCGTACTCTGACCTAGTGTTTATAAACTGAAAGCTTTTGTAGAATATGCATGCTTGAGTGTTGGTTTGAAATTAAGTGTCACAAATCGACAAGATTATTTTACGTTCGATCCAAACTAAGCTAAGGTGAATCGTGCTGACCCTGTTCAACGGATTGCTGGTAGGTAAAATGGTGAGTTGTTTCAGATAGTTGCTTCATTCTTTTACCTTTGTTGTGACCGGGAAGCTGTTAACTACAAGGGGTCCGTTGTGAGTTATGTGAAAACATAATAAAGAACACGAACAACATTTTGCATAGCTCACGTAGATTTTCATCCGTTTAACACCAGTACATCGTTATTTGTCTTGGTAACACGTCAAACATACAGACGTTTCCAATAATCGCTTGTGGTTGGTCGTCTTCCTGGCGATGAGATCTGTTTTTAAGTTCCCGTGAGCACTTGTCGTGCTATACTACTCAGAGACGAAGATGCATGTTATACAACATCTTCATCTAACTTGGTGGATAGTCTACAATTTCGCAAACAGTGAACTAACTCTGACGAGATGATTTAAACCAAAAGCGTGCACATCGATGCAAAAGTATACGTTGGAAATCTACCAACCTTGTTTTAATACAGAGTAACGCACACTTGAGTAAATAATCTGTAAACTTGGGAGAAGGATAGTAAATTGAAGGTATACACTCACAATTAAAAACTGTTGCGAACTGTTGGAGTGTCTTATCGCGCTGCACACGATGATTCGGTGGATTCAAATGACATAACTTAGGAACCGAACCCAATGTTTATGGTTACACCGCGGAGCGAATGTATGAGTTATAATGGATTACGATGTCCCATTGATGTATGTCATATTGAAGTACTCTGTGGCCAGATTTTTCCTATCTTACCGTTCACTCCGGGTTTAAAACCGAGGCAACCTCTCGTCACGCTGATACACATTACACAGTAGACCGTTTTGTGATCAGTTTCAGCCACCTTTTGTTTTCAATAAATGATTGACTAAACGGTTTATTTACTTGAAGAATTTATCAGCATGAACTGGACAAAATGAACTTTATATGAAAGACTAATAGTGTATAGTTCTTTAAACGTCTGCTGTTCATTCTCAGCAAAATAACGGTTAAACTGCAGAATACTCAAAATAAATGTTGTGTGAATATTTGAACGTCACTTTTTGAGAAAACACAAATCATATGATGCTCCTCAGAGTTTTATATGACAGGTATACACCTCCCGGTTTTCGGGAATTCACACGATTCATCACAATGACGGTATAATACCCCTGTGTAAATCACACGCCCGGTTCAATATTGCGTTTTATTTATTGCACAGTGTATACTTGAGTCAATATAACGAAAGTGATGGCTTACTGGAATCTTTATGTGAATGTGTCATAAGTATATTAGGTACCTCACTTAAATAAACTGAATATTTTCAGGTAGCCTGAAATAGATGACATACAAATGTCTGAGATATCACATTCCGAGAGATCCATTTGTTAGAACAGTATGTCTAATGATGGATGTGTGGAACCTTTGTTATTAGGGAAAGTGGGACATTGCCACACTTCGAAGAAAGGGCGGTTCTATAGAGGGAGGAAAGCAGAAATCCACTAAACAGTTTCCTGAAAACCGTATTTATCTTTGTTCAGCTCGACTGTGGCTTCCATTTTGTGCATCAAAAGTAGCCAAATCTGCTTGGGGGGTTGTATCATCTTGGAATAGTAGGATGTCGGGTCTAAGGAATAAGTTGGCCTTGAGGAGATAGGGCCTTGGGATCGTTAAGAGTTTTTTGTTTCCCACTTTACGAATATTTGATGCATCTACAATTTTGTGCCGTTTGTATCTGTCAGAATGGGTGAGAGGACATTACTGGTGTGTGTGTGTGACACACTTGTGTGGCTCGTAACAAATCGGTATTTCAATTCCCCAGTGATTTTATACGACCACGTGAGCGACTGATTTCTGTGGGCAACGCATCAACTTTAATTTGCATCTCTCCGATATATAGATAGGAAATGATCCTGCTGGGATTCGGTAACCAGTTATGTGACATAGCCGTCTTTAGGGAGTGTCGCACACAGGCATCTTGTGTATTGTAGAAGGTCTCAAGCTATGTTAGGTTTGCTTCTTCTTTGAACATAATAATTGTCCCAGCTGCTGACATCAGTATGAGGACAAGACGATGAGACAAGTGAGATGTGAGTTCGCGCAGAGTTAATTGTAAAACCGTATTTTGTGATGATAAGCGTTTTTCGGTGCGATCTCTATTCAGATGCGTAAGAAACTAAACACGTGGTATCTCGAGGATGCCGCAGTTGATATTCGAGTAAAAGAAACCGTCGGATGTGTGCTTAGACAGCAACAACCATTCAGTACTATGCATCCTGACTACTCGACCTAAGGATCTAAGTGTCTTTTTATGGCCGACGCTAAAATCTAGTTGACGAGTTACTTCTGGCAATAGATGTGTCCGCAAGGATTCGATTCTTTGCTGGAGTTTTATGGGCGCTACCCTCAGCTCACGCAGCATTTTTGATAGATCAGAAACTGCAGTTGTTGGCAAGATTCTTCTCCAGTTGAACGGTGTACTCAAAGCTTTGAATGATGCCGTGGGGGAAGCAGATAATACGGCGGCTTCAATTACCTGCAAAGATCGATCATAAAGGTCAGTAGGGCATCCTTTTCGATTCGTTTTTATGGGAATGCATTGGATTTTTGAGTAGTTTATGGTTAAGCTGATTTCAAGAAAACTGTCTCACAGATGGTTCACTCCGACTACTGATTTTTTTTTCGAGGGAGCTGTTAGTATGATATCATCCGCATATGCCAAACAGTTCAATTGGCTGGTCGGGCAAAGTCGGAATCAGAAGAAATTGAGAGAAGTTCATCTAAGGCCATTACGAACAATAAGGGAGACAGAGGGTCTCCTTGACGAACAACTCTTCCGAAGCAACCTACAGCTTTCAAGAAGGATTTCCAGAGTTGTAAACTGAACGTGGATGGTTGTTTGAAGTAGTAACTGAATCGTGGGCATTAGCTTCTGTCATAAGGAAGTCATAGTGTATGTGGTCGAAAGTCTTACATATACTAATGCTTGCAAACGAACAGTAGAGGTGAGCTATATGAGAACGCCTGAGCAAGTTATGGAGAATGGTTGCCTTCTCAGATGTTCAATCTTGCTGTAGAAAGCCAACTAACTGCTGGCTAGAGGGGAATGAAAGGACCCAACAGTTGAATAAGATCTTATGAAAGCACCTTATCACCAAACAAATAGAAATCGGATGAAATTCAGATGGAAATCTCAGGTGCAAACGTTATGCGTGCAGTGTTCAGCCCCAAAGAAAATTGGTGAGTAATCACTAGTAAATTTTTAAAAAAACGTTTCCAGTGAGGTAGCTCGGTAGACATGAGGTGGTCGGGTACGGGCGCAGAATCTTTCAAAGAACAGAATGATTAGTGACTTCACCCTCGGAGATTGTAGAAACGAAATTGCGACCATATAAAGTCACACCCTGTGGAGGACGGTTTTCACAGACATCCAGAACATCATGCATCGTACTCTAGTAGTCCAGAAGTCCAGGAAGCTTATGTTTGTTATCAACAAAGACATTTTTTAATTGGCCATCAAGTATTGGTACTATTGCCTTTATCTTTCTTTGCTTGTAAAATTTTTGTATACGTCCAAAATGGATTCGCCATAGGTGGCGGCTGTTTTTGATCTTCATGATGTTGTGACGCCGTTGATGGTCTCGACTTGGAAGGAAGAAAATGCTTTTTTGCTCATTTAGTTTATGTTCCCTCTTAAGATGGGGATAAGTAGGTCGTTATTCGAGAATTTTGCCGGAGGCACGAACAGTGGTTGAAATGGGTCATTCTCAGTACATCTAAGTAGCCGATCTATTGCTGCTTTAATGAGTATAACGTGGTCAGATTCATTGCCTGACGGATCCGATCCATGACTAACCGGCCAGTCGTTGATATCGTGATAGTTGGAGGTTGTACGACGGTATCTAGGGTGGCCGCAGTCGGTAGAATCAGGGAAGGATTAATAGCCATCGATACTCCAACAGTTGGTGGAGAGCGGTATAGTGTACATGGATGTCAATGACAGGATTCCTAAGTTCGCTGATTGTATTTTAGGCATACCCGGGTTCCAGTCGGCCACCTCCAGTTTTCTGAGCGGTTCACCGGATGTTACTGATGATTGATTGAATGGACTAACCTCCCATTTAGGCGTATCGATCTGAAGATCTAGCACGTAGAAGCATCGGAAAGTATGTAGACCTGGAATACTGTCATACCTTAGTTGTCGTGATTGATATTCCAACGTCGATGATAATTTCTGGATGGGTAAATGAGTTCCCCTTAAATATATGTCGAGTAAATAAGGTTGGTTGTCCGGTTCCACATAAGAATCCGAACATCCAGGTTGATCACTGGGAGCATCTATCGATGGTATATGGCTCTTAATAGAGTTGCCCACATGTAAAATGGGAACCAAGTACCTCGGTTATGTCGATCTGGTTGAAAGAATTGACTCGCAATTTTTTCTGCAGCCTCCAGCTGGCCCACTAAGTTTCCTTGCTAAGAATTTCCGAAGTCTAAGTAATTTTAAATATTAACAGAAGCCTAGTTCAGTTTAAAGATATTCTGTGGTTAGTTTTCTCGTTGGAACAATGTGTTTATGAAAAACATTGCAGACACCTGCCGAGTAAACGAAGACGAGCTGGCTTATGCTACTACTACTTTTTCAGTCATTTCAACGATTAGTCTATGCGTCCGAGGTTTGAGGCCCAAATCATCCGGATCAAGTCACTTTGTCTGTTTCAAATTCCAGCGGGGATCCGTTGATCCGAAAGACAAGTATCGAGAATAGGGTGGGGCAACCCTCCTGTGGATTCCGAAAATATTATAAAATTACGGAACTAACTACGTTTTAAGTATGCAGGAATCTAACAATGCCTTCATGTGACTTCTAGAAACTATGGCCTCAACCTGAACATCGTTCCGAGGCCTTGGTACTAAAAGAATTGCCATCCGCAGAAGGTTTAAAGTTGTAGTTTGTAGGGCCTCTTGATACGATCTCGTCGACCCATATTAACCAGACAGATAATGAACTGATCTACGGGACTTAGTCGAAAGAAGTGTATAGGGATTAAGTCACCACAGACGACAAGTGGAAACAAATCATGAAGCTTAAGTCAAGACCCGTACATGTTATTTCTTGAGCCAGTGACCAGTTCGGTGTCCGCACACTGAACACGTGTGATAGCGAGTGTGTACGTTTTTAGCTACCACATGCGACGTGATTTACGTGTTCACGTAGTGGTTTTCCAGAGACACCGTATAATAATAATATTAATAATTGAAACACATTTTTGTGTGTACTGGGGACAGTCTGTTGTATCATTCAGAGAGTCGCGAACTGTGTTTTTACAACCCTGTTGGGTGCAAGATAAGTTAAAATATATCCAGATACCTAGATCTTTCGTCAGATCGATTTCCGTAATCTCCGTTCTGTTCCTCACACTATGAATTCGAAAAACCGGAGTTCCTACCGAGTCACATGTATAAACAATTACGGTCGTTCGGAGAAGACGACAACCATGGGATCAGTGCTTGATCGCATTAAGATCAATCTGGAGCGCACTGGGCTCATTAGTTTTCGGAATTACAAATCGTTAGCTCACAATTCTGAAGACCATTGATAAAAATCAGATATAGTAGAGGACCGATAACTGGCTTATGAAAAACGCTTGCAGAAGTCACTGAAACAGGGTGGAAATTCTGGCACTGTTTTAACTCCAAGAGTTCTGTTATTAAGAAGGGATGTGATCTCTTCGTGCCTATAAAAATCATGTGGAACACAATGGAAGGCTTTGGGAAATTGGTGAATATAGCATATTAAATGAGACTACTGACTTTTGCCATCCATAAAGACAAGCATATTTGCTACGCAAGATTGACAAGAAAGGAAACCGGGTGGGACAGAAGGAAAGGAGATCATTTCCGGATAAATATTTAAGGATGGTGCGTTTTAACATACACTCCGTTATTTCGCATTGGATGCCAATAAGGCTGACTGGTAGGTAGATAACAGGAAGGTACTGACCGTCAACCTTGAAGATAGGCGTAGGTCGGAGTATTTGACCAAATACCTTATGGAAAGGTTCCATCAGGTCAACATCTGTTCCCCCGCACTTCACAAGGTGAATCAAATTCGTATCCATTGTGATATATGAGTCAAACTAGAGTAAGAGTAAGACCTTTCCTGATTATTCGCTTACGACTATTTCGAACAGTATGGAAAACGTCCAGGTCGTTTGAATTGCCTGTAGGTTTACGTCTTTGGAGTAAGTGGGAATCATCATCAATAAGACGACGTATGCTACGAGGAAAAGATGAGCGAGAAGGGAGAGCACGCAGCTTTCACGGTACGAAGAAATTGTTCGCCGTTGAATGGCGCTTTGGAACGAATTGTATTTTTTGGCTACATAACCACATTAAAGAAGGAGCGGACTGATTCGGCCTCTGAAACCTTTAAAATTAGACAATCAGGATTCAAATTATGGGGTTTCTCGTTCGCTGTTTCAGCGAGCGGTGGGTGAGATCAGAAGCCAGCGATTAATGGTTGTTGTGCCAAAGTGGCCGGTTGCTGACCGCTGTGTTCATTAAGTGACTCGCTTGCGAGCCGTAGGTCAAGCAGAGAAGGGACAAAGACTGAATCATGTTATTTCTGGGTGCTGCCATATTGTGCCATCACCTTCCGCTGTAACGACCTCGAGGAGGAAACTGAGAATCCGTTATCACGGTTCTAGTACAGCTTTAAAGGTCAAATTATCTTTAATTCATTGAAGTCACCCATAATAAGTACACAAAAGTCGTTCGTCTTAGGAAGTATTCTGAGCTTGCAAGGATTGCATTAACCTCAGATGTGCTGTGCTTGTGTGACCGGTAAATAACCCCCACTAGAAGTGCATCTTGCTAACCTGCTAACATCACATTTGTAGGAGGACTGAAATTTCTGGATGACCATGGGTAGCTGAAAGTTTTGATTGACGATGGGTTCAGAATCCTTCAACCTCCTACAGACGGAGTCAGCACAGTACACTGAGTAGTCAGGGGTGGTCAGTTCACTATCGTTGATGTTCCTTGAAAACCAGGTCTAAGTATGTCCACAAATGTAAAGAGCTAACTGTCTGATTTCTGGTGGCTTACCGAGTAGGTTCACACATCCAGTCGAGATCCGCTTATTCTGTTAATTCTGTAAGAAAAGACATGGGAGCATTCGACGAGGAATTTAAGAGAAAAGGTGCGGTTGGCAAAATTAAAGTGATCATAATCTCTTGTACCTGTGAGAGATCATTTTGAGTACGGGTGACGCCTGCTTACGATTTGTACGTTGATGGGCACCCTATGCAAGATATGCATATCACGGTATGCTTCTGAGGTTTGCGTGATTTCAGACGAAATCTTTTTTGGAGCTCCAGGAGACTGACACGTTGTTTGCAGTACCGAAAGTTTTCAAGGCGTAGTGCTCGAGAACAAGATGTAACCGGTTACCACTTGCACTCACCCAAGAAACATGCCCGGGGGAACCGCCTGCTTGAGTACAATATGGTTTGCTGGAGAGGAATCCGACACTTTCTTCTAGTTAAACACTTTATTTTGCAACTGGTCTCTTAAGAGGTGTGGAAATCAAAAATATAGAAAGCACCTGTAAGTTTACTTTTGTATAACGTCCGATACCCAAGATGTTGTTAATGATAGGCTAATCGGAAAGCTGACGAACAGTCGTTCTGATTTTTTTCTTCACCTGGATCGCAGTCTTCAGTTCTCTTATAAAATCACATAACAAAAGTCTGCTTTACGTCCTTAATAGAGTTCGTTGTAAAGCTAGGGTAACTTACTATTGTATTTGTCCTAAACTTAAAAAGAGAGGGTCCAAAGAGGCCCCCTGCATTCAGAGCTATCACAAACATTAATCAGTTCATCTTGCAGATCATTCAAAAATCAATGACTTCTCTCCATTTCTAGAAAGTACTGCAAGACTTCCTTCCGGAGAAATAGGTGTTTCACCGCATCGCTGGAAACACCAAAATTCAGTAAATCAATGGTAGTGAATGCTGAAAGAGAATAGAACACACCGTGATAGGTCAATTTAGCTTTTCATTTTCACTTTCGAAGCTTCCCTATAGATCAAGTACTACTCTCTGTGAATTGAATACCACTCACCCAATTTGTGCACATCGTGACATTCACGATGTTTGGTTAGCCAAATTGTCTATAAGGTGTAATCATCTTGACCACATACATATTCTATGCTTCTAACTGTGTTGCGGCTCAAGAGACACGACATTATCTATGTAGGTGGTAAGTTTATTTGTCTGTCAGACAAAAGCCCAGATTTGGACAGTCTCTGTAGCTTGGCTTGGGAAGTACGTGACCAAGCTGGAGGCCATAACTCACCGATTTAGAAACCATGGTTCATACGAACTGTTTCTTGAACGCACGCTGTTATCTACCAGCAGATCAGCCTCATTATCGCATGATTTGCGGATACCTTTAGCCATAAATGCCTAAAAAGAGCTACCAAAGACAACAGTTTACATAATGAGCTATTTAGTGTTTGTTTTGTGAACTGCACTTCTTATGAGTTCGATGTATATATGTGTGTGACACTATACCCCTTGCAAAATACGATCAGCAGACGTGTGTATTTGGTCGCCTGTGTATGAATCACCGCGTGTGAACATCTCGCTATTGTCGAAGAGCTCCACAAGCGGAACTATAGACATATAGAGAAAAACAGAGGCAATCTCATGTTGTTCGCACGTTGCTGTTTATAAATCCAGCGAAGTAACCTGAAGGAGACTAGTGGTTTCTAATATTAGTAGGTATTTGTGTAACCCACTTTATGGTGTGCAGTTAAGATCGTTGGTTTACAAAATAAGAGAGCTAGACTCGTTGAATGAAGGTTCTCGGTCAAAATTCCTGTCCGATGCTATTTATCGCATGATTCTGAACATGGAAAAAATTAGACACAGCAGTGTTTGTGGTTCGCGTATGGAAGTGAAAAGCATCAACTCTTTACAATTATTCGTCTGCTTTTTTTTCACAGAGTTACTTCCGTGATCGGTGGAACACATTTGACTTCATTACCGTGGTCGGAAGTATCACAGACGTGTTGGTGTCTGAACTGCAGGTCAGTATCAGCCGTTGTGTTCTCCTGTTTGTGATGGACTCAACATAAATAAACAACCGTCAGTTAAACGAAAAATGACTCCCGCGTATCTTGTCGCTATTCATTACGCCTCCAGTGCCGGTTTCATTGTCTTTGGTTAACTAGTTTTCCGGTTTAACGTGGTGATTATCTGAAAGAAAAGTCGGCTACTGTAAACCTATTTATGGTCGCAGACGTCTGTTGATCAGCTAAGGAAAAGTGGCTGAAGACATTCCCATAAATCGTTGTTTCACTGTGCCTGACAAACGTGACCCAGTCATTTTAATTGGAACTCCCAACAACAGATAACAAACAAGAAACCTTATAAGTTAACCACAACTCACCTGTGATCGCAAATTCCACATTCAAACAAACACATCAGTCAGCTGTTTTCGAAAAAGTGGAATAACCATGTTCACAACTGTATCACTGACTGCACCATAGACTCTCAGCCGTAATCGCCTACAGAGAGTTGTCAGATTACTCAATCATTTCTAGCGGAAATGCAGTAACTGACCAGGAAAATAGGACTGTTCAGTTAATTGAAAACTACAGAACTCATTAAACTTAATGAGCAATATCTGGACTAATGCTAAATGGTCGTTGGGTTGGTTGATATAAATATAGCATCACTGTCCATTCATAACAGCCTATGGATTCAGATTAATGGCACCAATTACAATGAGACGAGGTCGGGTGTTCAAACTGAATAACGTGATCTTGTTTACTATGAAGCAAACGGCACAGTGACCAACACAGTTGCCACATAAGGACTTCGGCTAATGTTCAACTCTTGGTTTCAGTAAAAGTTATTACAACTACTGAACCCTAACAAGTGGAGGTCTCCAGTTTAGTGCTTCTGTCTGAATAAGCTGTTTAAATATCCAAGTTGATAAGGAACTTACGATTAACTTTGAATGACGTTCAAATGAGAGCGTAAAAATCTGCGGATCTTCATCTCAACTAATCAATTTATCACTTTGTATGTGTGTGTGTGTGTGTATCTTGTCTTGTTCACTTTGTAACTTGAGACAGAATCTCAACACTTGCATGTTGTGTGAGTTTACTCTTTATTATGCTCTAAGATTGAATAGGGCTTTACCATTTGATTGGAATTCACCGTACAGAATGTTTGTAACTGACATGTAAAAGTTGCTGAACTGAATATTATCACAATTCCAAGTAGGAACGCAGATTGAATCTTCCCACCGTGTTTTCCAGTAACGTGGATTACCAGAAAGAACAAATAATACTCACACATGTCTTCCATAATCTATACATTGTAGCCAATTCTTGTTGTGAGTTGTGTGGAAAGACAGTTGCCTAAGTTGTTGACAAAAGTCCGTGAGGGTTAATCTGAAGACGCTTTCTATTACTGACTTATACACTAGCCTGCTGCATTTACCTTGAAGCAAACAACTGACACGTGAATTGGGAAAAACAATAATCGTCCTAATTGAGACTCATATAAAGTGAATCATCTATTGTGTTGAATCAGCATGTGTTTAGCACGTAGGTTTTCACTTAAGAATTGTGAATTTATTTAGAGAAAGCAGTGCAATAGAATCAGTCGATGATAACGATTCAGTCTATTCAACTTATCCATAATCTATTATAACTCGCACTGTGGATCGGAAACCGTGCTGTGTAAATTGAAGGTACTATGCTACTGGGAATCTCTTTTCCCGTTTTAAAAGCAAAAGAAGCGGTATTGGAAATGGTGCGCGATAACAGATCAGGTGTTAGGATCGGTAGGACAAGGGAAAGGGCTCAACAGCAGCATATTTCCATCTGTGCATCATGTTGGATGAAGGAGACAGGCGACCGAGTTTGTGTCGCGAGACAGTCGATGCACCATCGGATTAATGACTATATAAGATGTAGATACCGATATGACTCGTGGACTTAGAGACGAGACCAATTAAGTTCCTCAGGGAAACCCTTTGATTCTTAAGCCCGTACCACAGAACAGCTGGTAAGTAACAGCGTATGATATATAGTACAATTTTTCCATAGTAAATGATCATTCACAATCGATTCCTCACCTTAGAGGACCAGGAGATTGTAACTCGTCAGATGTTCACCTCCTAATCAGTTTGACATAAGCAGTTCTGTTGAGATGGTCACCACCTCGTTCACTGTGTAGTCCGGTAAGTCGATGAGGCATTCAAGAGGCAAAATCCAGTTCGTCAGCGACATCGATTACTGATATCTCATCGTGTGAGCGTGTTTTCGCTAAGCGACCGAAATCGTTTGTACTTTCGAGATGGATCAGCATATCTTACTTTAGTCAAATGACCACTAGTTTTCGTCGGTATATCTGCGTACAAAGTCTAATTCCAAAATCTTTATAATGTTGGTCAACTCACCTACGCAGAGCGTGAAAATACAGTTCCCCGTAAGCCCAAAACATTTGCTTCACTTAACTGAGGCTGTCAAAAAAAAACAGAAGTGCTACAACAACTCATACGAATTTTTATTGAATACGTACCAGAATTAGTACTTCAGTAAACGCACATATTTTAAAATGAAGACGTTGAACTTTTATCGTCAGTGTAAAAAAAATACTCCACTCCACTGTTGTTCTTGTTGGCAGTAATGAACAGTATTACACATCCTGGTCTAGTCCAGAGGTTTAACCGTGAACCTGATATAATCTCTACACGCTGAGTATGAATGAATCACTACGATCAAGCACAGAATAATTCATCACTTGAGTGTTACCCACAAGAAATTTTTGTAATGAATGCACTTATGTTAAGCCAACATTTTGTGGAATTTCGTTCGTAATTTTCAGGATTCTTCATTTCTGAGCCTCGGTTTCCTTCGTCTGTTTCGAGCTGCACGTCTGATCAAATTGATTAGACAAGGCTACACCATTCGTATTCTACTATGGACATTCATCCAATCATTCAAAGCGTTGCCTTATGTCTGTCTGTTACTACTGATGTTGTTCTTCATCTACGCAGTAGTTGGAATGCAAGTAAGTCTATCCGTTATCTGATTATCTGTCTGTCTTTCACACAGTCTGTGTGTACATGTTTGTTCTGTACCACCAAATTCGAGTTTTCTCAAAGGAATATTACCAAAGAACTGATTGAATCATGGAGAACTAGACACATTTGTGTAATGGCGTTGATAGTGACTATAAGCGCTAGCTTACTGAATCTCAGAATCCGCTCACAATGGCAGAGGAACCGATGCAAAAATGCAAAAAGTTGCTAGCTCGTAAATGATCAACTAGTAATCATCGGAATCATGTTGATTCGAACGTCACACAATCATTGCTCGATATGGAGGCAAAATCATCAAGATTGATATCAGGCGTGAGTCGTGTATAATAAGGAGTGATCTGCTCGAGATGCCCATATTTGGTCACTTAAGCGTATGACTTGCGTGTGTTAGCAGTGCATGTTCGACGCTTATGACGTGTATACCTCAAGACCAAAAAAATTAGGTGATGTTAAATTATTGATGAGTAGTTTGGCAGATTGGATAATTTAGAAGAGATCCATTTGCGAAAAATCTGGACTACTGCTGGATTCGAACCAGAGGCAGAAACACCATGCCTAAACGCGGCAAGCGTTCTACCAGCTGAGCTACGGAGCTACGCCGGAAGCTCAGAAATTTCGCTGATCGAGAAATCCTGCTTGGGCAGTCAATCGGCTGGATCATTTGGTGGATTCCATATGACATAGTTCGGTGGGTGGGTAACTAGGTCTAAATGTGAAATTTCTGAGCTTCCGGCGTGGCTTTATAGCTCAGCTGGTAGAGCGCTTGCCGCGTTTTGGCATGGTGTTTCTGTCGCTGGTTTGAATCCACCCGAAGTCCAGATTTTTCGCAAATGGATCTCTTCTACGTTAAGTGACGAATGAACTGGTAAT
>LUCH01000170.1:250879-282087 GCA_013368495.1 Paragonimus heterotremus
TCTAGATAGGGTTTGCTTTTTATTCTTCTTCATGGTTGTGTGTGGGCTGAGATATTGTCAGGGCGCTCAGACCTAGACAGGAGAAGGATTAAGATTCTCGACCAAAGCCTTTGGCTCAAAAGCCTATACCGGAAGGCAGCGGGTGGGTGGCAGTGTGCCAAAACTGGTAAGTTTTCCGGAATAAGATGTCAACCTTCTTCCAACCCCCAGACTGAATGACCAGGAAACTGGTTTGTGAGACCTCTACCTATTGGCCTGCCTGGCATGAGTGACTCTATCGGTATGGTGGCCACATAGTCCAGTTTAGCCCAATAGGTCATCGAGACGCGCAAGCCGTCACACCGCGTCAAGGTCCAGTCTTGTTGTGACAGTCATATTGTACTGATCTAGGGACACCAAGGCCATCATTGCCAAGTTCAAGTGTGGAAAACACTATTTCTTGCCAGAGTGCACTCTAATATTATTTCTCGTACATTTTCTCTGTTACTTCACTACCTAACTACATGCCTCCGTCAGCCTACAAACGTATAGTATAGTGTGATCGCCCATCTTCACTACATTAGCATATGCGAGGGAGTTTCGTGGGAGCCTTTGTGGTTAGGCGTATTTTTTATATTGAGGATACACGAATGATGACACTCAAAATCAAATACAAAGTGGTTACATATTTACCCAACAAACCTGATAAGTATGACACTAGATTTCTGTTGACTGTTGACAACACGTGAAAATATGTGCATGTTATGCTGATGTAGCTTGATCTAGCCGAACCGGAAGCACGGCAGAGTGTCCCTTAACCGACGATTTGGTGCCTTGATTTGAAACATTTAGATTTCTTCTCCTTTTGACTATTCCACCCTCATCAATGCTACTTTATGCGAACAGTCAGTTCGTGAAGTGATTTGGATGCGTTAGTTGAAAGTGAATTTACAGCCGGCGATGAGTCATCGACTGCTCCACATGTATATGATCGAATTGATCATCGTATCGACCGCCGGAACTTATCGTTCACACGTCTCTTGTTCACACAGTGTGTGTTGCTCCACGCTCGGCTGGCTACTCTACGTTGTTGCAACAAATCTATTACTCTATTGGCATTCTGATGAGCAGCAAACATAACAACATTCAAAGACCTACTTTGATCGTTGATAAATAGTTGATCATATTCCAGTGGTCACTGCTGATATTTTTCGCAGTAACTATCGACGAAATGGCAGCGTTTCATCGTTTTAAGTAGTGGACAGTCGTGGCCACTCTGATGTTAGGGAGGACAATTTTTACTGTTTGACAAAAGTGAAACGGTCTGACGGATTTCCATCAAAACTGAACGTCTTATTTCGCCTATTATACAAGAAAACACCGAGAAAAATCCTACAGTCAGAAAGTTGAATAGGAGCGTTTAT
This sequence comes from Paragonimus heterotremus, assembly GCA_013368495.1. Lineage (NCBI taxonomy): Eukaryota > Metazoa > Platyhelminthes > Trematoda > Plagiorchiida > Troglotrematidae > Paragonimus > Paragonimus heterotremus. The sequence goes on from LUCH01000170.1 coordinate 252,283, forward strand.
GTTCATTTAGAAATCGCAGGTGGTTCTAACTGATTGATCAGATTATTAACAGATTATGATTTATCTATCCTCATTAGCTTGATCGGTTTGTCTTCTCTTCATCCACTCTTTTCTGTTATTGCTTCGCTCAGTGGCCGAATTCATCACACAGACATGTACGAGATGTTACGAAAACTTGAACCACCTGTGGGTTTTGGTCAGAATTGTCCATATCGACTGGCTTACCGGGTACGCTACAGTCCGTTTATCGTTTACTGCTCATTTTTACATGTTCCCATTGTGTCGATTGTGCAGATATATATATATATATATATATATATATATATATATATATATATATATATATATATATATATATATATATATATATATATATATATATATATATATATATATATATATATATATATAGTTGATTACCATAAGTGGTGGGGTTAGTCTTCACTGCCGTTAGTTCGGTAGTTACCCATAAAGTGCAAAGTGAGAGAGTTATTATATTGACTTTAAAAAGCCTAGGGGATAGTTGTATTATGTTTGGGGCACTAGAGAGAGTGGAATGGAAATGTCGGGGTACCACTGGCCTGTATGAATATGAAAGTGGAGCTGAATTTCAAAAAGGAGTCCCACATACTGGAGACAAAAAGGCAGTACTTTTCGAGAAACAGCTCACTTCTCAAGCGTCCTATAACTCAACCACTGACAGAAAAGACAAGTGCCTTCCGATGTCAACACAGTAGAACCTCATTGCAATTAATGGTATTCTGAGTGGTCTTTGGAAAACCCTTACAAACATTGCGTTGGCGCCTAAACGACATGGGGATAAGATCCAGGCGTCCCTTTTGTATACCCCTTTTAACGATGAGGTTCAGAAGGTCAAGAATGGATTTAGACAAGACCTAGCTGACCTTTGAATCTTTACCATCAATTAACACGACCGACTTAGCAGCTTAGGTGAGACACAACTGTATAAAAAACTGAGTTCCGAGCGGATTCGGATAAGCAGCGAGAATCGCATGCCCAAATGGGTCTCCTATAACTCAATAAATCTCCCCTATTACTCCCTAGAATTTACTTTGCTTATAAACCGATGCATGTGATACGATGTCACGCAGAGTCATTCTAAAAGAACTCATCATAATTAACCTAGCATCAAGGTTGAAAATTGGTCATGTACATGCAACGTAGTATACAAACAAGCCACAGTGTTCGTGGAATGAGTGACCTTAGGTAGACATGAGGCTTATACTTCCAGACGATATGGTATCTCACACACAGATCCCAAAAAGGAAGCAACTTAACTTACACTTAGATGATACCGGTCTAGTCCCTATTTGAAGTGTTGAATATCTTTGAAAACCAAACAACCACTAGTATTTGTTAGCCTTGGTACCACCACATCGACTGCTTGGTTTTATCATTCTGTTAGCTGGCGTTTATCAGACAATTATCAGATGGACTGTGGCCGGTCCAAACATTTTTGTTGACGTTTTGTCTATTCTAATTCGAGAGCAACCAAGTGACACTAAATAGAGTCATGAAAGCTGTAGTGTCTCATTCGAAAGTTCATTCATAAAAAAAACTCTCAAAGAGGATTATGCTAGAACTGTATAACGTGATGTATCTCAAGTATGAATAATCACATTCCTGATCCATCTATGCTCTGTGTTTATCCTGTTACAGAAGCTAATTCGCATGAATATGCCTGTGGACAATATAGGCACTGTACACTTCACCACAACACTATTTGCTCTGGTTCGTGAAGCATTGGGAATTAAAATGGCTCCTGCAGAAATGATGGACGTGAAAGACATGGAATTACGTGAAACTATTCACACTTTATGGCCTGTACAAGCCAAACGGAAATGCGATTTACTCTTGCCGCCCGATTCAGGTACAGATCTGTGTGTGCTTGCTGGTAAAACACTGTGACAATCAGTTGGTCATTTTAAACATATGCTGATCTCATTAATGTCGCAGAAAGAATGTTATAATCATTTTTTAGAACAATGAAAGCTATCATATAGGGTAAACTTCTTAGAAGCGTAATATAGTGTTCCCTATCAAAATTGCCACACTGTAACAACGGTCATTTTTCTGATAAACGGCGCTGATACTAAAGCGAAGGTTTTCGATTATCACTCTTTGAACCCATACAGCAGCCACTTTTAAAACACATGTATGAGAAATGACTAATCTCACTTTGTACAGCGTCCCAGATCGAACGGTTTTCATGTTACATAGAAGTGGTTACTCTGGATGGTGCCATGTACACCGGATCCTTACGTTACAAATGAGAGTCTGATAGATTAGTTCCCCCCAAACCTTCAGGCAATCCAGAATTGCGGCCTATTTTTCCCAAACTTCATGTTGCGAATGAGTAATATCATAAACCCACAATTATGGAGCGGTCCATTTGTGAAAAATTCGGGCTTCGACTGAATTAGAACGAGAACCGTATACCACTGCGCGGTATGCGCTGTACCAGCCGAGCTACGAAACCACTTCTGGAGACTGGAACTTTCACAATGAGATTCCATTACCCAGCCACCCCGCCGTGCACATGGTATGCACCGAAACATCCTAAGGATGGGTTGTCACGATTGGGCTATCATTGACAGACACAAACGTAACTGCCTAATGTTGTAACTATATTACTGGTGAGTAGTACGGTAAATTACGAGGCAATCCATTTGTGAAAATTCCGGTATTCGGCTTGATTCGAACCTAAGGCAGGAACGTGCTCCGTGGCATGCGTCCTACCAGTTGAGCTTCAAAGCCATGTAAATGGCGGACGTCTGATAGGCCTTTTCTGTTGAATGCACATGGTGATGCATCTCTGAGTCGATAACACAATACTGAAGAGGTTACAGATTGTGCCATTAACTGCAGTGCGTGCAGTTAAACATACACTCTTCAAGTGTCTTACTCTGTGTAAAGGTACTCTATAGGATTTAGCAGTTCATTAGCTCACGAGAGCAGAAATATAACAGTTCTTTCTCTAAAGGGACTTACATATACATTAACCATAGTGGCATCGCCAATGTGTGGTCAGTGAGTCGGGTACACCTGTACGCGTGCACGAGTATAGGTGCCTGGCTGTGTAAGTTGACTCGCACGTGTCATCACGTGATTTGTGTCCTAAATTGAACGGAATGTCCATGTGTAGCAATGTTATTGCAAAAATCAACCAGAGTGCGGAATAAGTATATAATTCATACATATGAGAATATGTTAATCGTGGTTTGTGAACACATCTGACACCCCACAACACTTCCTTTCTATAACCGCATGGAATACGGCCACTCCATAGGCTAGAATGACGTGTCCTCTAATTATAAACCACTTCAGACAGATACTCCTGGTGTACAAGGCTAAGTACCTTGAACCACATAGATTGAACAGGATCATAGACTGTTTAGTCAGCCACCGATGAATGAGGCTTTTATCCCTAGAACTACGATTTGGTCGACGCGGCCTACTCGTTAATTTGTAGTGAGCGGAACTTCCCTATGATAGTTGAAGCTGTGGTTTTTGTGACAGTTTTCTACTGTCCTCAACTGTATCGTCATATCTTATGGAAGCCCACCAAACAAAGTAGACGCCTCGAGATTTCGAAAACTGCGCCTGGTAAAACAATTGAGAAAATCGATAATGACCTACTGCGTAAACTACTAGGGCAAGAATGAAACGGGTTTTTAGAATTTCAAGAACTGCACTATCCGGTGCAACCTACCGAAACAGAACTTGTAGCTCTCCTACCTGTGATGCAATGGAGTAATTATGCACAAACTGTTGGTAACCAGAAACCAACCACTGTTATGCTGTATGGTCTCAAGTATACCGTTAACAGTACAGATACGGATGTACCATAATTCCGGGAAATTTGTCCCGGTGCCAAAACCCTGAGTCCAGACCAAAGAACCAACCGAACGTATACCCCCCCCCCCAACCGAGTCGGGCAAACGAACAGACGCAGCACGCCGCCGAAACCGCAACCAGATTAGAGGGGTGTACGCGCATTTCCAGCAAAGACGCTCAGCCCCATCGGCCCAGTACTTTGACCACTACGGTTCACGATCGATAACACCTGGCTGTTTATACACGTCTCCGTAACCGTTTCAACGCTTGAAAGGGAATGCTAGACTTGGAAATCAGCATGCACCGGTGAGTGCAAACGGACAAAGTAAAAATACGATATTTCCATAAAGGATTGTACCATTACAACAGTTTTTCCCTAAACGATAGATAATAAACACCTGCATTCATAAACGAAATAGATTTACAAGTCATTAGAAGACTGATCAAAAACCTAACCATTTTTCTATGAGATCTGAGGCAGGTCCTGTTGTGTGCTCGTTCTGACCAAGTTGTGCATGGTTGCCGGCCGGCAAATTGTACTGAGAGGAGTGTGACCCAACATAATTCAACATGACCAGGCTCACAAGTGTCGAGTCTAAATCGCGATCAGAAGCATCTACACTTGCAGTCTGTACATTCCTAGAGAAGTCAGTTTACGAACAAACGCAAAACTTGCAGAGAGTGCGTTACACCCTCTAACTCCTCCTCCTCCAGTTTGACCAGTAATCACAAGTATCAACATGCTGTCCGAATTCGTAATCACCTAACCGAAACTGGTATGATGCGAATGTTTTGTGTCGACACAAAGTGAACGATCTTCTCATCCTGGATATTTCGTTTTTCAGGATGATGTAGGTTTCCAGAGAAGAAAGCACCTCACCATGGACAAAATCTTTTAACGAGCTGTCCACGCCGATCTTGACAACGCAACAAGTTGCCTACACCACAGATAAAGTGGTCACATAAGACAAGTTGATAAGATGAAGAACAAATGGCTCAGAGACGAAGCCACAAAACAGAGGTGTCAAGCGGTGCTTATTGTTTTCACAGCATGGCTATACTCCGTCACTTAGGTTCATAAATTTTGCAATAAACCTAGAACCACATCAGGACGTGCCTCAGATCTCATAGAAAAATGGTTAGGTTTTTGATCATTCTTCTCATGACATGTAAATCTATTTCGTTTATGAATGCAGGTGTTTATTATCTATCGTTTAGGGAAAAACTGTTGTAATGGTACAATCCTTTATGGAAATATCGTATTTTTACTTTGTCCGTTTGCACTCACCGGTGCATGCTGATTTCCAAGTCTAGCATTCCCTTTCAAGCGTTGAAACGGTTACGGAGACGCGCATAAACAGCCAGGTGTTATCGATCGTGAACCGTAGTGGTCAAAGTACTGGGCCGATGGGGCTGAGCGTCTTTGCTGGAAATGCGCGTACACCCCTCTAATCTGGTTGCGGTTTCGGCGGCGTGCTGCGTCTGTTCGTTTGCCCGACTCGGTTGGGGGGGGGGGTAGACGTTCGGTTCGAACCCAATGATTTGACTACTAGCCATTTAATTGTATATCTGACTACTGAAATGAAGGCTTCGTTTCACCATAGAGAGGGCACACGTCAAACTGAATGTTTAGAAATTCACGAAAATGCCTAGTACGGAAGTAGTTCAATACAGTTCAGCAAAAACTTACTAATCCTCATCCAATGCTTTGTAATGTTTAACTATTATGTACAAGAAGGAGAAACATATGGAATTCATGCATTCCGAAACCAGACTGGTGGTTCGTTGTTGTTATGAAATTGTTACTTGCGATCTGCGGTTCAGCAAACTGAATACTTGTTTTCACATATCAACTTTGGCGAAGGACATCTTTTGTATAAATACTACATCTTTCCTTAATCCAGAGAAAACTGTGAGAAATCGGCTACCATGTCTATTGGTAATGTTTTGTTTCTAACGCAGCTACCAATGTTGAGGTATTTAAGGCAAGTGTAATAAACAAGCCGGCGTTTTTAGTCTGACTGTCCGTCACACTTGCGAACCAACTTTGAAGCAACGTGGAGACACCGGAGAACAGCGTTCTTCCGAAGTAGAGGTTCCAACATCAGTCTTGTAAAAGAAAACAACACAAACATGCATCATCGAAAGGCCCAGTTAGCTATGCACACTACTTACACAAACGAAAACTGAAACAGCACCGACAACACAGCAGCTCGCTCTGTTACACAATTCAAATTCAACCCATGCGCGCTTCCTGGTTTCGACCGCACACTATACAAGCTAGACGAGACTTATTTGACGCATTTTATAGTCGGAGTATAATGAATATAGGAAATATGTTTTTCAGCAAGTATTTCCAAGCAGTACACTTAACTGAAAATGACCTGATTTCAAGTAATTAGTCCACTGTTCTATTTTAATTCACCCATTATGAATTACTAAAGATTAATGCAGTTTGTATGTAAGCTAGCGAATCATAGCACCAACTGATAATATATTATGTGATTGCTAATGATTTGCAAGGATCAAGATGGGGACATTTGAAATACCACGAATTTGAACGCGTGGAAACTTATAATTCAGACTAAATGTGAGATCAAGAAAGAGCAACTTGAGCGACACTGATTAGTGGCCTTTCATTCACACAGTTTGTATGTACGAACAGCTTACTGCTAGATGTGTATCGAACTTGCGTTGAAGGCGCAAAAATTTTTGAAAACTTTTCTTTACAGAATGTACATTCACCCACCTGACTGTGGGGAAAATTTACGCAGGTCTATTGATTTGGGAGAACTGGCAGATGAATCGATCGACTACTAATCGGCATGGTACGAGCTGTTCGGTAAGTCACCTACTTTTATACTGACCCGGTTATACAGTTTCTCTGGTGAACTGTTTTAATCAAGAAGCACTGAGATGGCCAGAGTTATCTTCGTACTATACCTGGCCATTTATACCTATCACCATCCGGATTAACGGTCAAATTTCAACCCTAATGCTTGCGAAATGAGCGCGTTTACACAACCTCAGTGAGCACCCACACTCTGTCTTATACTAGTGCAGACACTTTTTTTTTCGTATACCTTACCTATAGCAGTAATACAACATAAGACTAATACTTTTATGTACACACAACTGAGGGGCATTTTCAAAGACACTGAAAATGCTTTTTGGTTTAGTGAATTCTATGAATGCAACAGTTCACAGCAAATCATGATGCTAGAAAATGAGGGCGACGTATTCATTTTTGATGTAGTGAACATCATTCACTTTAGGCAGTCACACCATTATTCAACTAAACACTGGCTGTCGCCTGAATACATCTGACTCATCGACCATAAATTGTTTCGTTTGACAAAATGGTCCGATTTGTACTGTGATACGTATCCGGAGGAATATGGATTACAACGGTTGGAAAAGGTTGCATTTCGACTCCTAATGAGATAGCTCACCCGTGCGTATAACACAAAGCTTACGAGGTAGTTTTACACCAACACCATGTCGATATCTTTCTGTTACTGATATATGTAGTTGAGGAGAAGTTTGTTCGGCTCAAACTTGAGGGGGAATTGTACGAAAAGCTTCGAATGGTTGGCCGATGATGAATAACACTGGGGGATAGCTGCACCCCAAGTATTTGAGAGCGTATGCCTATAGAACCTTGAAAAGCTTATCATACTCATTTGGCTGAAAAAGCCAAGAAGTGTCACAGTTGACTGCGTATCACAAAATCCATGGATTATTATCAATAAGGGAAAAGCATGCGTCGTAGACAGACAGACGGAAGAGAACTAGTGATAAATATTTTGGTGGGTTATCGAAACAATATGGGGAAGAACTCGGTATGGTACAATCATTTCCTGCTTAGAGATGGCCCGTTGCTGATCTAGGATGTCGTTGTTTCCAACGGTGAGTGTGGACTAACTTTCCCGGAAGGAAAACAATGTGGATAGTTCAATTTACATCCTCTCAAACTGTGTGATAACACTCTTGGACCTAATGCCGACTGAACATTGCATACAATAATAATACACAATGGTGGAAATGCGGTTCATATGGCATGCTATTGATCCCGTGACTTGACCTGCACACACTTCGGATTTGCACCGACATGGGAACCATCAACTTTTTGTCTATGAGATAAGCGTGGGGGAAGGAACGCACTCATGCATCGAAAGTAGGACTGCTGGATTTCATCCAATAAGCTTCGATTTGAATTCCGTAATCGCACCTGTACTACTGCATGAACAGTAAGCATATGCAATGCACAAAAATTCTCGAGAACAACGGGAATCACATTCTATTGTAGGGCGTCATGTACGCACAAATTGTTCTGTACGAGTATATATATATATATATATATAAAGCAAAAAATCGGAGGCAGCTGTACGTGCCTGTCCCTCTAATCGCGTCACTTAGCCGGAACAGACAGTAGATGTCATTCAGGAAGTTCAACTGTATAAGTAAACGAAATATATGAAATAGGTTGACGTCAAAACTGTTCTGAAATGAAATGTGTTAAGCAATACTGACGAATATTTATAATTACGGATGAGTAATCGGGGATTTGGTTAATTTCTAGTTGAACGTCACCCACAGTTGATCGCAGCTGTCGCATTCCCACAGACTTTCCAGTCGGCTCTTTTCGAAAAGAAGCACTAGACCCGAGTTTCACTCTCATTACAGCTTGTCAATAGTGCATATCCTTGCCAAAACCGGGACTAATCGCAGGGTAATCGATTGGTGTCAAGGGGAGGGTTACCGCCTCTCCTGTTTAGACGATCGGGCAATCTGATCATAACCCACAAGCGAAAGCGGTTGAGCGTTCACATATGATAGTTCAGTCGTGCCTAATGTTAGGTCAATGGCGCAGTGGTGAACATGGTTGTCTCATGAAAGCGTGGTCGGAGTTCTAGTCCCGGCAGTGGCAAAGATATACACCACTGACGAGCTCTGTTGAGAACGAAACTCAAGTCTGGTGCTTCTTTTCGAAAGGGGTCGATTGGAAAGTCTATGAGTATTTATGAAACATACAAAAACTACAATTATGACCTAAGACAGTTTTTATGCGTAGCAACTGCTATAAGTATTATTCTGGAGTTGAACTGATCAGTTACAGCAAACGGTTCAATGTTACAGGAACAGACTAGCGAGTACAATAGTCTGTAGTCATTCTACGCTGACTGACAAGACCAGTTGCATAGAGTTCTCTTTCAGATATGATATCAAATGTGCTTCATAGTTAATCTCAAATAACACTATCTTATTTTGTTTGAAATCACATAGTATAAGGCAGCTTATTGGATTTTTTTGTTCATCTTGTTAATTTCCCTGTAAAGACCTTACTTACTTACTTACTATTTACATGAGGTGTAATCTGTCGATGAAATTTTGTCTTTCACAGAAACCGAGACTTGAAGTTTGCCTGACAAAAATTCTTGGTCACGAGTAAGTTCCCTATGTCTGTCCAGGAGAACTCTATTGTTTTGTATTTACCGCATAGGTCTGAATGCTCAGTATTCAAGTTGATAGGATAGTTTGCTTGTGAATTGGTATCTCTAGCTGGACCTTAAATTTTAAGATAGAGACAAAACATAACCTACTACTTACAATAAGCCGTTGTAAGAATGCGACTGCTATGCTGAGGATCACACTAACACCAGTCTGTTAAGGGTGCTACTTGAAATGAACAACCGATGTCGCGCAAACAGTGAGGGTGCAATTAGTTTAACACCTTGACTGCTATCTTAGAGTGCACCAGTTGTAGACTTACAACGGGTCTGTTATCCGAGTAACTCGTTAGTATATTTTCATTATGATGCAAACGTTAGAAGCCTTCCCACATTAGCTCGGATTTTAAGCTAAAGCAACGAATTACATAGACCATAAGCCGTGACATACTTGGTGAGTTTTACCGAGACTGTGGCATGGAAGTTAGATGTGGCTGACTGAGAAACAACTTTAAAAAATGACAAAGTGAGAACTGGACAAGACAGATGGTGTAAGACATAAAAGATCGTTGAGAGATGGGGCAACACTGGCGTATATGTAGTGCCTGATATGGCAAACATCGTTAATTGGCTCATCCTCTCCTGCAACGGGTAGAACATGGGATTAATAGTACTGAGGAGTAATGTTCTGTTAAGATTCACAGACCTTAGCAGACAAAAAATCAGGGCTTGCTTCCAAACAATTGCAAGACGGTGGTTAGGCGGTAGTTAATGAAGCCGATTTTCAGAAATACTGTAATTGCCTCATTCCGGCTTAGGGTCTGCAGAACTAGAATAACAGTCCTCAGGTGTAGTGGCCTTCAGGACATAATCAATTCATACCAGGGAACATACGAACTTTCAACCTAAGTAAAGCATAAATAGCCGCGGCTTACTCTGTTCTCGATATTCAGGATTATACTGTGGCACTATACCTACATTTTGCTGACGTGACACGATTAACGTCTACAGAGAAGCACCTTGCTTACAGAAACAATTAGTCACGTATATACAAAGTAGGACAATAAGAAAGTCTATAAACCACAACTTTGCATAGGTAAGTCAGTTTACTAAACTTTTGCCCATTGGACATCACAAACGTTTTATTATGCATGCGGAAGCAGCTTGTTCCGAAGCTAGAGTTACTGACACAATCGTCATTCTCATTCGTTACCATCCATCTATCTGTCTGTCAAATGCCGTATTCTGTAATTTTCACTCTCTGGATCATTGTTGTTCATTCGACAGGGGAATGTACACAACCATTATTCCAAAAACTTGGTTATTTTTATCGTTCTATTCAAATTCGCAAACGGAGAGCCAAATGCCTTAAGTTGTATGTGAGCCCTGGGTGTTCGCCGACAACGGTTTGGAACACGTGTCTTTCACCTGTTTGATATGCCATTTTTCGTTTCCTCTTTGCCTAATCATTTTTGTACATATAGATTCCCGGTTACTGTTGTAGCTTTCTGCCCGCTCACTGCTATGTCGAATTTATGACCTCTTGGTCTGGTCACCAAGCCGCCCAGTTTTATCCATCATATCACAGAGGTGTGCAGTCCGACCGATCGTGTCAACGTCAATACATTCACAGTTTCTTAGTAGTGAGATCTCTTTTGTGCGTACTGTTTATAATCGATATGTTTCGTTTGCTCTCAAATACTGTACGGACAGATAACTGACGTGAGTGAGCGGTTCGCAACATGCGAATCTGGACAAGGAAGTGGGACTTACTATTTGTGATTATAATTAACGGGTTCAAACCGCTTTATTGGTTTTGTTGTAAATTAGGGTTCCTCATGTAAATCTTGCATACAATTTCCATAAATCTTACCTGTTGTGTCGTGAAATGCTGGTTCCTCCTACCCACACTTTACTTAAGGATGAGTTGCATTCACCTCCGGAATAACGAAAGAAAACACACTTCTTTGTATGATAACATTTTATTTTCACTATCCAGTCACCAGCGTATAACGTTGGGATGTATACAATATGCGGATAGTAGAACCGGTTACGAATGATCCTTGAACTTGAGAGAAAGTAGTATCGCTTTCAAAATAGACAGACTGCCAGACACAGACTGTGTGGCCACATGGCTAAAAAGCAATTACTGATTAGAATCAATTCAGTGAATAGGAACACTGAAATTTTGATGATACAACAACACACATAACGAGTTGACATATACCAGGTGACCTAAAATGAATCCGTTCTTCACTGAAGTTGGACGCACGTGAGCAATTATTCTAATGCAACGCGCGCATTGTTTGACAAGTTCATTTGTTCCGCTGTCGGTAAACAACCGTACTAATGTGTACACACACGACTTCTGACTTATTTTTTATGTCGCTGCAGCTGTGTTCATCTTCCTATCGGTCTGATGATTTGTAGAATGACAGTAAGACTATGGAATAACTGTTTGTCCCCAGTGATGAGACAGGCATTAGAATCTGTTGGTCTCTTAGTTAATCGGACTAGTGATATCACTCGTGTAGTGAACGATGATGACCAGATGAACATGCCAGTCTTCCAAGCTGGATGTATGTGAATAGGACGCGTGAAATAATGCGGATAGATACAAAAGATTCCTGAGAATTGACGGTCGGTGACGGAATCTAGTAACGTTCGTTAGGTCGACCTTACAGAGGCGTGGTTATCGATGAATTACTGCGCTGCGATCGGGTGGTCTCCTGCTTGTTTTGGCTGTCACAATTAGTTTACCGGGTACAAACATGACGACTTCAATGACACTGAAGGAACCAGATAACTTTATCTGTTCTTATTGTCTAGAATGACCATTATGGTTCATGATCGGACAGAAAAAAATCGATACGACCATGATGTGATCATCCATCGGCTGAAGATAGTTGTGTGTATATCTGTGTATGCATGTGTGTACTATGGACGGCGAAAACTAATCCACCCGACGATGTGCGCGCAGTTTGCGGTGGTTCAGAAGTAATTACCTTCTTCTATCAATCACACGATTACGCGTACTACCACCGTTATCAAGACTACTTCTGTACACGGTTGGCCAATTTGACACTGTCCAACTTATAGATGACCTTGTATGTTGCATGGTGGCTAACACTTTACTTTCCACAAAAATGACTTTGAAAATGATCGGCAGCCTTTTCAGAGGAACCTTTAAATCTCAACAATAGCAAGCATGGTCCCCCGTTTGGTCCTGATATGTTGGAATTTACATCATTAACGGAATATGGAGCACAGGTTGAGGAATGAGCAACAGTCGATCTGACAGCATGGAGCTACCCACAATCTGAGTGCATCAACTCGTTCAGTGACTATAGTCTGATCAAGCAGATGTGGTACTCCATCACGTAACATAAATTGGCAAAAAACAAACAGTCAAAATGATCCAGCTATACAACCAACGCTTCGAGCTACTAACATTCACGTACGAATATCCTAACTGAAAGAGATTTATAGCAAATTCTCGTATCTCAAGTGATTTCCTCAAGTGTGCTGCTCAATGCAAACACTCGGAAGCTCCAACCAATTGTTCAATGACTGGTGTTTATAGTTTTTTATTTTCTAATTCATTTCAGCCCCTTCATCAGTGCTGGCCATCCGTCATCGTTCGGTACCGATCGTGCGCATCGTGGTAGTGGCATAGAACGTCGACTTTCCTCTGGATTTCACGGTGCAATGGTAAGTGGTCATAGAATAGAACTGATGAAATAAACGAGTGAAACACGTTGATCTTATACAGTATAACTACAACAGCCACCATTCCCCGTGGAAAAACGGTAAGGTGAATGTGTATGGAGTGGGTAGCACTTATAAAATGGAATGTATTCTCATAAGAATGAGTTGGTTGAAATTAACGGTTGCACTCGGGGGCTTGCTTCTGACCCAGACTAACGAGAACAGGTGATACAGCAAGCTTACAGCAAACAGTTGAAATGTGATGGTAAAACTGGGCAATAGATAATTGCAGTAAAAGAGGCAAGTCATAAACAACACAGTAACAGGAAACAGTTGGTAACTTCAATTACGCTTACTCAGTTCACCAGATGTTAGAGTCGAATCATGCTTAAATTCGACCGGTGAATCATTATTCAGACAATATTACCCTTCAGAAATGAGTTTGTGTGATAGTCACTTTCCTGTCAGAAATTCAAACATTCTGTTCAATCAGATCGTATCAGATACAACCAAACGCCACACAGTTCTAATCTCAATTAGGTTTTATGTAAAAGAAACGTTTTTGCACGGTGAGTAGTAAGCAAGCATGATCGATAACTGTTTCGGCGCACAATAAAACGTGTGGCTTTCGAAGTTCATAGGTTATTGCACAACGGAGACAGATCTTTAGTCGTGTGTTCCTGTCACTGTGGTGATCGGTGAAAAATTATGTTGGACAGTTTGCAGGTCTAAAGAAAAAGTAGATGGAACCAAATAAAAGGTAAATCCACTGAAGCTGGCGATTGCAATCATTTCAGCAACGAACAGTGAAACACTGTATCAACATTCAGTCAGGCATTCACAGTTGATAACCTGTGAGATTGAGTTAGTCTATCGGTTAAGAAGCTTGTAGAGCCGGTTGTCTCTCATTTATGTGCTGATCGAGTAACAGTTTAAAGCTCTCAACCGATTCAGCTGTGACCGCAGAGTTGGGCAATGCATTCCAGTGTGAACAGATCCTAACTGCGAGACAGTTCTGTCTACAAAGTAACCTGCCCGTTTCACTACCCAGTTGGAGCGAGTGACCTCATAAACATTCATTCTCACCTAGTGGAAGGAGATATGCCAGTGGATGACCCGAGGAGTGAAGTATTTTGTAGGAAAGAATTGTCTCCCACGAGCTGTCTGTAATTCATCCAGAATTGACTTGATTCTACCCGTCTTTCAAGATAGGAGGTTTTCCTGAGCCCAATAATTCTAGTTACCCGTCTCTGAACACTTTCAAAAAGTGCTAAATGTTTTACGATAGAACGAAAGGCCTGTTTGTTCGTTTGCAGGTATGGACAGATTATTGCGGTGAACACAATGATAAACACTTCGGGGTGGATGATCCCACAAGTTTTTCTTAGAAAGTTAAAGGTCATCTGTCTTTTTAGCCGTAGCGCCACAATTTGTAGACAAACTGAAACTGTTAGCCATTTAGGTCCCTAGGTCTCTTTCAAATGCTGACAGGAGCAGCTTTGTGTCGCTGAGGTGACGGTACAATTTTGATGGCGGAAGTGCATGACTTGATACTTGTTGACATTGAACGGTAAGTTATTTTAATTAAGCCGTTCAAATCGTCTCGTAAGGTCATCACATCTTCCGAGTACTCTAGAACTCGCCAGAGCTTTGTGTCAACGGTGTAGAGCAACATCGGCGATATGACTACACTGAGTCATTCAAGAACGAAAAGAATAAATAACAGGGGTCATAAAATTGATCCTCGCGGAACACCTTTGTTGGCTGGGAACCACTCTGACAGCTGTCTATTCGACTCGACGTTGAACCTACGTCCAGTCAGATGATCCTTTAGCCAGCTGAGTAAGCATTCATTAACATACTGAATGGAGCTGTAGGGTAAATATTCAAGTAATCACGCTAATATTTGTCTGGTGACTTAAGAATTAGATTGCCATCTGCATTCTTGTGGGTTGCCCTACTTATCTGATCTCTAAGCGTTACATCATGACCACTGTTTAGCATAACTATCCCCTCTCCATGTTTTGTTCGATGCGTCTCTGATGACCAGAAGTAATCAAACGGCGAGGGAAGGATAACATGATCAAGAGGAGTGGGGGCCTTGGCTACTCATTGAGCATGGCTGGGATGTGCCGTCTGACAGGTAGGGGGACAGCTTAACCATAAACTCGGCTGGTTGAAAACAATGTCGGACACAACAGTATGTCGTGGCCAATGACAAATGCACGAAAACGATTATTACTGATCGTGACCGTGCACCCCTTTGAGTACAGAAAAGATTACCAGTAACACCAAATTTACTTTGGTAGAGAATACGTAAACGCACGAGTCGCCATTGATGTGTCAACCGAATTGCTGTTTTCCTTATTCTAACTGACTTATAAGCTCGATTAGTTTAGAAGTTATCACTGGGAAATACACGAAACAAAATAACCACACCTCAACCCAGATCTTTCGGTTCTACAGTTTCTGTTGATTATGAGAACCAGTGCAAAAATAATTTACCCAGCTATTTGGCCCCATTTCAATCATAGTACAGCCTAAGCGATTATTTCCCGCATGTATTAAAACTTCATTCTCTGAACAGAAATGGGCTTAAACACATTCTTAAGAGGTGTTCTGTATTTGGTACACTGAGCGAAATAGGGGTGATTATTGATCAATAATTTGACATAGCTGAAAACCTCAATGAGACCTAACAGATAACATTTCTGATTTAGGAACCGCGTGCTCCTACGTGGTACAGGACGCTATCCGAGATGGCGATGTGTCGCAGTCAATGTCGTACCTGTATCCATACCATTTCTAGTTCTTCCGCCTAGTCTTCTTTTATTAATTCTCAACCTTCTTAGTAACGTTTTCTTCTAGGATATTCCACGTCACTGTGGAGGTGAGCGGCGGCCCTGGTCACAGTACCTTTTGGTCAGGCTCATGACTGCTATGATGATGATATGCCTTACCAGACGAGATACAACATTTCGTATATAGCCCGGGTTCAGATTTTCCACAAGTAGGCTCGTCAGTGTTTTGCACCGTGTTTCCATTGTTTGGTTACACAAGGCAAAATCCAGCAGGAATGGTTGAATTACAAATTCAGTCGTACTGACATAAAAACAGTAAAAATGAGAGGGATACAATACTTCAGTTTGTGTGTAGCTTGTGATCTTGTAAACACAAACAGAGTTTGAAGTGTAGAGAATATAGGTCTCATGTGATCTCTTGGTAAACGGTGTACAAATCTACCATGTAAAACAACGTTGGTAAGATTGTAAGCTAGAAAATACATTGTAACCCTTGTAATAATTCACTCAATACAACACCTTACTTCCTTAAAATGGGAAGCACATTGTTCTTGAAACCACGCCAGGACGAACACCGATCCCGTTTATGTCATGTGACCGAACGATTTAATGGAACTTACAAGTTCAGGAGTAATTTCACTCAATGTGGTGAACTTGAAACGATGACAAAGCGACAGGTACTGGGGATGCTCGAACTGAATCGCGGGTACAAATCCACAACCTGGAGCTAGAAAGGTTCATCTCTAAACCTATTTATTCGTCTATTCCCATTATGACTGATAGTAAAGGTGGCTATATCTCTGATTGGAATTCTCAGACAGTCTCACTGGAGTCTACCAGTGAGACAAAACAAGACGGACTAATCTCCATAATGATAAACAGTTTGCCAGATTTGATCGACAGTTGAAGCTTTTAAAAAGAAAAATGCTAAATCTCTGATGTAACTTCTTGGCTATTCTTGCAAGGTCTATACAGCTCTCGTCGTTGATTCCAATTCAACTAAATTCTCAACTGCCCGAGCTCTGAGAATAGGCCAGAGGTCAGTTTACATATTGTTATTTGACTAACAAGTTCTTGGAGAATGAAAGTTGAGCGATCTTTAATCAACCAAACATTTGAGGTTTGAAACTTCAGTTGTCAAACAATCAGTTTTCTGTATCAGCAAGACAGTTCGCGACTCAAACCAGGTGATGAATTCCAGAAGATAAATCATGTGCTTTCTTGAAATTCAACATCATGACCACTGATTGCTCGGGAATTTGCTTTATTTCAATGTAGCAACGGAGGTTACTGGTAAGTTAGGTAACTCGTTTGAACATATCGTCCACCTGGTCGACCTTGGTGGTAAAGGCACACATGAACGTGTGAAGTAGATGAATGTGTGACATACCCATAGAACGGGCGAAAAAAGTATGTTCAGTGGATATGTTTCCGACATACAAATTCAGCCTTGGTTCCTATTGCATGTGTTGAGAAGATTCTTGTTGAGATAGAACCAGGTATAAGGCAGAGGACAAAGATAAAATTGCCCGCTCATCACACCACTACCTTTATCCTTTTTCCTTATTACAAATAGTTCTTTTTGTTAAATCATTTACCAGGTCCATACTGCTAGACAAGCCGGCTTTCCGGACACATCCAGCTCGGAGTTGTTAAAAGCAGTAGATAACACAACCGACTCTCCGAAATCAACGAAACAGTTACCGATAAAACAGATGACCTCCAACCCAGAGAGACTAGAAAATCAAGACAAACCACAAATTGTAATCCACCCGGTAATGGACGGATCAACTCCAATCTGCAGAAATCTTTCAGAAGAAAAGAACAGTGTCTATGTGCCCGACACCGATTCTGTTTCCGTCGCCTCTACAGAATACCTCCAAATGATGCAAACACCCAGTATGGAAGTTAACACAATTAAGACAGAAAAATACGCAAGAAAAAATCCATTTCCATCGAAACCCATATTCTATGCGCAACCCCCAGAGACGGAATCACCGGATAATTTTGCTCGTTCTTGTTCCGCCTATGGTTCAGGAGAAAACCGAATGCTGAATGGTTTGAGTGGTTCGTGGCAAAATTTTGAAGGACAAAGGGAAAGGTACGTTCGAAGATCTTATTCGCCCTTAAATTTTGCGGGCGCTGTGAACACACTGGTGGAGCAAGCAAACGTCCTTGCGGAACGAAATCGGATAGACAAACGTTTACGTGAGTTTGAATCAAAAACTAAGATTGCTGTGAACGTTATTATGCTATATAGAATGAGACTTCAAATCCAAGGACACGGACAACCCGGGCTGAACGGTTAAACAGCAAGTGCGATTACCAGAACTTAAGACAACTATACAACATAGATTGCAAATTTAGACTAGACTAGTTAAATCATAGCCACGAAAATGTAATTCATCACAGCGTGCTGACGTAACAGTCGCCTGCAAGCATTTAATGTCGAGAAGCTTCCTAAAACACTCCAGCTGCGTACAGATTCAGACAAACTTGTCCCAAAATACTCGAATAATAAGAGGCGTTCTGATGGGTTATAAAATCTGACACACTTCCATGTTCGGCTGTTTGTCGGATCCTGTTTGACGAGTAGAAACATTGAATTAGTGCTTGAAGCTTTAGTATAAACATTTTGCGAAAATTTCACTGAACAAAGTCAGACAAAACAATGAACAATAGTTTTCTACCAGTCCTAATCAGACCAGTACAATTGTGCATGAATTAGCAAGTTGAATGCCATTGACAACCGACTATAACTTTCGCATTCAGAAAGACACTTTGAACAGCTCCTTCAGAAAACGAATTAGACTCGAGCCTCACTTCTGTCAGAGTTGGTTCATAATGTCTTCTCGGGATTTGAACACAAACTCATGATTTAATGAGGTGACATCGACCATTGTACCACTCAACTCTAACTAGGTAAGACCAGATTAGCACACCTAAACGCTCAACCACATTTGCTTGTGAGGTGTACTCAAAGTGTCCGATAGTTTCTAGAGTAGATACAGTAGCTGAATTATTGGGTCTGATGACCCAAGTCAAGCTGAAGTTACGGATCCACTTAATTTGTTCAACACTCCACTGGCTACTCATGACTATGAGCTTGGTTGATATAAATCGAACATCATTCCCATTAAATATTCTAGATGCAGTGGCTGTCTAAAGAAGCACTGAGCTATAGACGGAATGCTCATAATCGAACGACAGACAGATTCATTATTTACGCAATAGGAGCCTACAAAATTGAGATCTGCATCAACTGGATGGAAAGGGGAATGAGTTATCAATTTTGCACTAATGTATTCAGCGTTTTGTTCTCATCGCGCCATCCGGGAATCATTCACTCGCGTTGTTTTCCTTCTTCATCAAACTAATCGGTCAGAATGTTTGGTGTCACTGCTTCAAATTATTTGGTTAGTCGGTTTATCAGTGGTGCACCATGTCAGGGTAGTTTCTCAGTGTTGATAGGTCATCTACAAAAGGTAATCAAAACGGCTATAAAAGTGTCATCAAAGTTAACCGAAAACCAAAAAATCCAAGGTTTTTGTAACGAGTGACGATGTGTTGGTGTAATATCAAGGCGACCCTGTTTTAATATGAAAGCAAGAACGAAAGAAACATGACTGGCAAAACAAGTGAAATATTAGTCAGCTCATCTTTCCGAATTGGAGTTCAGCTATTAGATCCGCCAACGCAGCCCATGTAGTTAACCCTCCACAACAAATGTACTTCTGGACCTGGGATTGGGACCGCCTATGGGTGGGATCGTCGTAAACAGGACTAACTTTCCGATGTTTTTCCTCGCCTGTCCTGTACAAACTAAATAGTGGATTGTGAGGTAACTATAATCACCTCTTCCTAGGCATGGTTCTGAGACAAACTTTGTCTCACGAGCTACGATATAACTACCGCATACGTTGATCTCACGGAAGGGTCTTGAACCAAACAATTTGTCATGGAAGGTAAGCGTCGTTTAACCACTGATTACACGGAACGTCACTCATATCCTACAACTACACTGAAGCAAAGGCATCAACATCGAAGGATTGTCGAATAAACCGTCGTATGTTTCAGCCTTGGGTTGTTTGACTTCCTCAATACTGAATGAAAATGGAGAACAACGCTCACAATGAATAGAAGAAACGATGGATCGGAACGTAGGCACATGCTACGTGAAGTTCTGTTGCATTTAGCTACTTCATTACTGCTGCTAAACGGTCCTAAGGGAGTTTTTGTCTGAAATCCATATAGAAGACTATCTTTTTAGAAATACTAAGACAGAATAATGATTGGTTTTGTATTCGATTAGGAACTTCGCTCAGTCAGTGACTCAGAAAATACTGGTAGTGGCCGATTAATGGGAGCATTGCTGCAGTTATAGCCTATAACCGTAAAACGTGTAGAACAGAGTCAGTTCGGTTCAAAGTCTCATCTATGCGACAAACGTTTCACTACCCGGCGCTACGTAATGTGCAGGAAACTGATAGCTGATTGATGATTTCCGGTGAATCAGTTAACTTCCAAAATGCTCAAGCAGATGATGCGGGAAAATACTCGGACTGGATCATAGCTAAACGTTTAAGTGGATAAACCGAACAACTCAGCTTCATCTTCTGGAAATAAAGTATGTGAAGAATTCCAATCCGCTTATGCATAATGGCCTATCGAGGTTACCGTTTATAACTCTCGGTCGGTTACGTAACAGTTCGTACAAACACACGGTAACCTTAACTTGAACCAGATAAAGATTGGCGATGGTGTCTGGATAAAAAAGAATCCAAGTGTATACTCTAAAGATGTCACTTAAGCGGGTCGTTCAGAATTAAACGCATCCTATCAGAACTGGTATGAATAATGCACAGGCATAATCAAACTACTAAGTTGTTGGCCTATCAAAAACGAACTTGGTATACCGAAACTTTCATTGCCCAGTTCACAGGAATCGACGCTTCCTGTCGTCAGTACACAAGGTCAATGACTAGGCTCATAGCTTATTTATGATGCATTCTTTCCTTTTCCAACTTGCTATTATCCTCCCGAATACTCAACAAGCGACCAAAACCCGATCAGGATAGCAAACATTTATAAGAGCAAGGAAACAGGAGTTTTAGGCGAGAATAATAGTTATTTACTAACTGATGGGGAATAAAATTCATGAAAGGTGCTCAAAACATCGTCGATTCTCACACTTACACAGTAAAATGCATGTTGAACACGGAACACAAGCTTCTCATGGCAGTCGATGAGGAATCAGTATGATCTGCTGTTCTAGCCCCCGTTTCAACTCTGAAACTGTTTTCAGACCACACCGACCTACATGGAGCTTCAGGTGGCCACGTACAAAGAAATAAACTGACCTCAACCTGATGATTGTTCAGTTAGCCCTCTTCGTTTACTCGTACGCATCAGTACCAGAATATCGAAACAATTTCGAAGTGCTGCTTAGTGTTTAATAGTACCAACTTAAGAGCCGCCTCAACTCAGTCAGTGATGCATAACTTTCCAAGTATGAACAGGCATAGCAGTCAATCGCCGGACCATTCGCAAAATATGTAACGCTGTATGTCTGCGTCATCTAATTCAGCCTGAACGGTCGATTAGATTGACAAACAGGGAAGCCAACAACAGTGAACGCTGCCTAGTCGACTAGTTCCAGGAATGCATTAAAACTAAGTTGATGACCACAAAAAAGCTTTTCCGTTGAATAAACGTGGGTTGTGGGACTCAATCATCTAGACGGAGGGGCAGACAGTCTGCTTGTCGCTCGAAGTTCCTCATAGTCATTGACTAGACGACGTTAGATCTACCAAAGGGTTAGTCACAGAGAGTTGGTCCCAATAGCCAACAGCGAAGTGGTGGATAGCTGTTTCGACCTTACTGGGTTTTATCAGCACTACGCACGCCGGAAAACCGAACCCGTAACCCTTGAATAAGCGCCGATTATTGTCCCGATATTTATCCATTAGACAATAGGGTCGTCGTCACCAAGGGTGCAAAAAACATGCGAATTAATTTCTTTAGCTTTCGCGCTTCCCTTCGCTCACAGACTGAAATCAAACAGTCGTTTGTGGGCAACATGCAATCAAGCAAGCACCTATCACTGCACCAGATAGGGTTGAAAGAAGTCTTTACAAACAGTCGATTTCAGTAACTACCAGCGATCAATCTTAGCCTGTCAGAAAGAGAAGGACAACACCAAAGGAAAGCACATGGTTCAATCCTTTATTCAGGAACGAATTATAAAATCAGAGCGTGCAGAACTTAGATCGTACCATGTTACGAAGAGCAACATAATGATGAGTAGTCCACACCTCAGGCTAGCCCACTGTTGGACAAAGAAGATAGAATGATTTCCAACATCCATTCCACACAGAACATATATGAACATGTATCCTCGCGGGTAAAATAAGTAGCCTAGAGGTATTTGGCAGGTTCAAGCCTCACAGAAAACAGCAGACTGACCATAGTGTTTTTTTCACAATCTACCTGTCTGCTGTTCGGTTAATCGATTTTCACATAAGATCGAAATGTCTGCCACTGCTTCCCTTGAATGCACATCAAACCTCAAGTGTCATACACAACTGGGCAACGGACGAACACACTCACACTGAAAAAGCCAACCACTCGCTCATAGTGGTCAAGTAACGTGGTCACGAAATATGAAGACTTTGACTGCTCCACTGAGCAAAGTGGGTAGGTGTCGCCTGTATGGATGGGGTCCTCGTGATCACTCAAACCGCTGGTTAGAGACGCTATCCGAGATGGCGATGTGTCGCAGTCAACGGCGTACCTGTATTCATACCATTTCTAGTTCTTCCGCTTAGTCTTCTTTTTAGTAACGTTTTCTTCTAGGATATTCCAGGTCACTGTTGAGGTGAGCGGCGGCCCTGGTCACAGTACCTTTTGGTCAGGCTCATGGCTGTTAGGATGATGAACCTGACCAAGCGATACTGTGGCTCGCGTAGTAGCTCGCCTCAACAAAGCCAATTAGCCAGACGGATCTAGTCATGTCGAAACCCCTTGGTATCACATCAAAACGCCGTCGGATTTTAGGGAAATCTTCGTTTTTAGGCTTTTGATTACATTTTACAACTGAGACAGTTGGTCTCATTCGGATCAGTAATCAAGCGTACCGAGGGAGTATCTTCAGATTTTGTATCAGTGATAAACTTACTTACTGAGAAATTGAAAACAATGACACCAAACAAAGCAAAGCTCTGCTAGAAAACTTGCATCAGAGCGATAAGAATAGAACGCCAGACGTTTTGGTTGACAACTCACTCCCCTCACCTTCTAGTGAATGCAGATCTCAATCGCATCGGCTCACGTTGAATAAACGATGCGCCTGTTTGTCATTCGACCATGAGCGCTGGCAGCCCAACGTTACTTTAAAACGCAACTATGTAAAGAACGAATTTTAAATAACTCCACTCAGTGGAATAAAAGATATTGTTAGTCAATGCAAAAGCACAGCAGAAACCAGGCGAATCACGGACACCAACAGGTTCGATATGTAATGACTATGCAGAGTTGACCAATAATATTTTTTTCATTCCTGGTGTCTAGTTCCATATACAGTATTTCAATCACGTGAACCAAACACACAATCGACGGATCTGATCGAACAGGTCCCTAGGTCGGTGACGTTCTCTCACTCACCGCGATAAGAGCTCAGTCGCCTGATCTGCATGGTCTACCGTACAACAGCAGAACAGCGATTGAGTATGCAGGAAGAGGTGAATGAAACGAGAACAGACAGATTGTTTTTCAGGTTGAAAGTCAGTCAGTAGTAGTGCCGAGTCAACTACGTGATACCGTCGCTGAAGTTGGTAAGTTTGGCCAACTCTGTGGTCTCGACCTGACTCAGAAGACCTAACAGTGGGACCATCGATTAGAGTTAAGAGAACAGTGTGTCCTCTTAAAGCGATCGGGCAACCTGACCATTATTCACAGATGAAAGTGGCTGAACGTTGAAATACAATAATTTGGTTGTGTCTGACCTAAAGTCAAGGACGTACTGAGGAACATGGTTGGGGACGCGGGCTGGAAGTCAGATTCCGATCATAGTAAGATCAACATTGATTAGAAAAGTTAACATAGTGTGATGGTTTGCGACAAGCTGGCATGCAAACAGCGCTTCCAGTTGGATATTTTGGGTGAATATAGTCCGCAAACTGATGGGCGCAACCTACCGAATTTATTCCATTGAACCATTAGGGTTTTCGTATTTGATGTCTGCAGCATTTTAGTGGGCTTATCCGACCTGTTGTAATTAATGTGAATAGTGTCCTATGCGGTAGACGGCCAGTTGGGGCACGAAGTAGGTAAGATAACCGTTGTAGCGGAGGCATTTTTATAACTTGATCAAACGATCGTATGTACGGGTTTGAAAATAAACCTTTGGAAACCGCCGCGTTATTCACGCTAACGATGTTGCGGAGAAATTGTTCAGGAAAAGATGCCGGCACATAGAAATGAACGGTCTATTGATGTGCTCACAAAGGCAATTAACAATTCCTACAAGGCGAGCACAAATCAATAACGAGGTGACGCTGAAGGAAGACATGTACTCGCAGTTTATATTCACACAGCGGTAGCAAAAATAAGTGTGGTGCGTAGGCATAATCGGACAGTCATCATCACCATAGACAGTAACGTGCCTACACTTTGCAAACAAACAAACAGAGCTATAGATTAAATTAAGACATCATCAGGAGGGCGGCCTCCGGATGGCGTCATTAAATTCACTTAATTCGTAGACAACTTGGCCAAATGACAACATTCACATCACTCAGCTCAGTTAGCCGCCATCTCATCTAAAGTCTCTAGCCACCGACTTTGTGTTGCGAGGTTCACAGCCCGGGAGACGAACCTGACTTACAATGGCCAACTCCTTGGTGGGAGACTTCATTTATCTATGCAAGATCATCAGATAATGCATGTTTCTTAAACATTCCTTCAGCAGTCACAAACGTCCCCTGCGAGCCATAGCTAAGTTAATCATCATGACTTACCTGAAAGCGTAGGCTGCGACCAAATGTGGGTGGTGTTCAGTATGTGAGAGTCTAGGGCAACCAAGCCCCAATCAGTGACACTACCACAATGTTCGCTTGTAAACGTTCGTGCACATCCATCAAAGAGAATGTCGGAGATCCGAAAGAAAAGTCTACTTCAACTTTGCACCTCAATTCGTACTTAATCATCCGTAGTCAATATTTACCAATTTTTTGGACTACTTGACATCGACCACTCCCATCCTCTTTTCGCGTTGTTGTATATCATTTGAAAACAAGAGGACGGAGGGGACATAATTAGGAAAAATAACTTTGTCTATATTCAAACATACAACAACAAATTGCTTACACCTTGCAAACGTAACCCGAGCCGTAAGCGGAAGAGATATGGGTAATGAAATATAGGCTCGCAGATCCAACATCAGAGGTTAGGAAGTAGGTACTTGTTTGTGACAGCCACGTGAGTCCTCTTTTTCAATTCGGACTTAGATGGTTCGGCCATGTATTAAGGATGCCAGTTAGTCGTGTCACATCCAGCACTCTGCCGAATATTAGGCTGACTGATGTAAGGTGCAAGGTGAACCGGTTATGAATCGGTGTAAAGAGATTAGTTCGTTCATCGATATTTTGTCGTTGTGTGCCGCGTTCGTCTCCCGAGGTGGTCGATGGCTGCAGACATTAGGTGAGATGGAGACTAATCCTGCTTACTAACGTGAATGTCATTGGTTGGCCGATTGTTTGTGAAGTGAGTTCATTTATCGGCGGAGGCCGTGAAAGTCATGAAGCCATCTTGCTGGTGACACCTTACTTTCAATTACAGTCCGGTTGTTTGTTTGCACGGTGTGCACACCCTGATGTCGAATGATTGAGTACAGGCATATTTATGTGGTAGGCAGGCCCCTCCTCTCTTTTTTCTTGACTAGGGCTATGATTGTACGGCAGTTAAACATCAATGCGAACAACTGCTACATTGCCGTCTTTGATGATGATAAGTCCCACTGTTCAGTAGTTCATTCAAATTGTGTTTTAACTGATTCAGGTCGTCATGCAAAAGACATCGACTGGGATAGAATCTCTGCCTGCAGGCTGCGTATGCGTTCAAGACAGAACTACGCAAGCAATACCGACCTCAACAGAGCAACATTGTATCCATATGATCATGAACTCCATGATGGCTGGAGAGTGCAAGAATCGTATGCGGAAAAGCGTCTTCGCCAGACGGATCTACAAGCACGATCCCAAGTGAGACGCGAATCCGAACACTGGGACGATACTCGGTACTGGGCCGAGTGCACTGAACCAAAGAACAATGAAACCTCCGTCCCATTAGATATCCAACCCCGTGTACAATCATCCGGTCTTGGTTCAGACAAATGGCTGTTGGCAGACACAAATGGACCATATAGGTTGAATCAAGAAGAAGACCACTCTCCAAACTATGGTCGTCCAATGCACGCTCCCGGTGCTAACGAGTTTTGTCATATAGAGGAGGGTTTTAACGTCTCAACACGAGCACAGACTACTGGTGAACTGTCCGACAGATTATTTGAATTTCCTCGACTGCTACAGTCCCCAACAACCGAATGTGCAGACAACCAGAAGAACCCTAATTGCTCTTGGACGTTCTATTCCGTCCCCCCACCGGAACATATCGACCAACTAGAACAGATAAACCTGAGTGGGCAATAAGCAAACACTGAGATACATATGTAACTGTCTGTATAAAATCGGAACTAATTCCTTGCCTCTCTATACACTTGTTTGAATTTAGTCCAGGAAAGCAATTTTTCTATTGTGTACAAATAAGATCTGAAACAACGAAATGTTTTGCATTTCTCAAAGGGTGGACAGCTTTCAGGTAAACTAGAAATCTCCGGTACGATTCCGAGGTTAAACTGAAGTGAACTCTGTAATCAAATCAGAACAGACATCACAACTGAATAAAACTGACACATTTGACATTTTAAAGCTCAGAAAGGCGGCTCAAAGCGCGGGTTTCCTCTGGTTCCAGGTGGTAGTCCGACGGTGTTGAAGGTAGCATGACATTAAAAGCGACAGGACAGTCAACAGCGGTCCGCTGGATATACACTTGGTCCTAAAAAGTAACAGGGTCGTTTCCGGCCTTCAACCCACTCATCATCATCATCATCATCAATATCCTAGAAGAAAACGTTACTAAGAAGGTTGAAAAAGATCACACATGTATACTCACGAGCAAAACAGATGATCAAGATTAGCTCGGATGCAACACGAAAAGGGATACGGTTCGCACTGTCGGTACATCGCAGTTTTACGTACGTGTAAATGCCCCTAGGTATCGATCGCCAGTTTTTCTTCGATTAACCGTCTGACTGCTTACCATATGCGAAGAACCCAATTGGTACGAATTCGCGTTAAATTGCACTAAGATGACTTAAACTTCCGTGTAGGGCTCCACCCATCGGTCAGAATACAAGTATTTTGAAATATTCAATAATTCTGAATGAACAACACCAATAAATGCTATTGCGGTAAGTCTTTGTAGATTAAACTGTTAGTGGCTTAATCCACAAATGTCAATTCACACCTTCCAGTATGCCATCAACAGCTCATGTATGGACCGAACCACCATCACCTAGCAATTTAAGAATATTCATGTTATGATTGAATTTTTCATCTTTAAAACCGCACAAGCAAACTCCTTCATCTAACGTACCGTGGCGAGGTGGTAACTCATCAGTCCGCCACCCACGTTCCAGTCAGCCGCCAGACTGTGATATCTGACAGTTAAAATATCGAGCTCAATGGAGCTGGCGATGACTGGGCGGTGGCTCGCAAAAGTTACACAATCGATCGACACCGAAAAGAAAACAGCAACAAATGCCCCGTTTACTCTGAGTGAGTGGATGAGTATTCAGCTAGTGCCTATACAAAGTTGCGGTGAGTTGTGAGCCGTGTCATTTTCGTGTTAGGTCCGAGTCAGATAGCCGATTCTAACTTCCCATGTCCACTTCTGTTAGAGAGCAAAATGTTAACGGGGTCGAGTTCAAAACACACCCGTTGGCAGTCACTGACTGTTCATCACGCTATAACTTCAGCTGCAAGCGTCTGTCTACCCATCCGGACAATACGTAATCCAGGCGTTAAGTACGTCTTACGATGAACACACTGAAAATTGGATTGAAATAGCGAGGCAGAGAGACAAGCTCGAACACGAATTCATCAACATTAACAACTCATCATTTCATACTGACATTTAACTTCAGAGTGGACATACAAAAAATTTCAGTCTACAGAATGAGAGGAGGAATAAGATCTGTGGGCCTCAATTGAAACTGTTAATAACAAACAGCAAGTAAAAATAAGATGGCACCACTGTGGCTTTCACTGTTCCATATCATTGAGTATATTGCTTCACAGATACCTCACTCAAATGATAACATGCACGCCAGTGAACCCGATTAGTCGGCATCTGTCCTACCGTTTATAGCCAAGGATCAGATAGTTAACAGAGCCCGCGGCTAGGGTGGGGAGCACAATCAATAGCTCACAAACTCCTAATAGTTGTTTTTATTCCCACTAGTCAAATTACCGTGATCACGTTATACATAGTACCACTGTGTTAAGTACTTGACAGAGTGCGTGATGTCAGCTATTAATCTTGGCAGATTATCTAGCCATACAGATCAACTCAAGCTCAGGTGAGTGAGTGTTTGACCTTCACTAAGAAAAATCGCGTCATAACCTCTTTGCTGCTTACATAATGGCATAAGTTCACACACATGATTAACAGCACACAATAGTTATTCGTACACATTTAAAAACCTCAAGCTTCAGCAATAATGTCTCGCAATCGTAGAGAGAAAACACGTTACCTCTAATTCAGATGAGACCCAATTGCGAAAAAACTCGGCTTCGGCTGGATTCGAACTGGCGGTAGATACAGCATGCCAAAACGCGGCAAGCGCTCTACCAGCTGAAATACGAAGCTGCGCCGAGAGCTCAAAAATTTCACATTTGGACTCGGCTACCCGCCCAACACCCTGTGTTATGGAACCCATCAAGTGATTCGACGGATTGACTATTGCTGGTTCGGATTCTCCTGAAGCCCTGATTTTTCGCTGTTGGGTCTAATTGAAGTTAATTTTCCTGATGGTCAGGCGATAGAACAGACTTATTGTTCGGCTTGGCAGCTTGAATGGTTGTGCGGCATAGTTATTTATGCTCGTCATATGGATGAGCTATGCAACAGACACCTCGTGGCTCTGAGTCCGTTGGACCATTCGGTGGAGTCCACGACAGTGGATTGGACTGGTAACCGGGTTCAGATGTGTTACCTCTGAGCTCTCAGCGTAGCTTTACATATCAGCCGGTAGAACGCTTGCCGCGTTTAGCAAGCCTTCTCTATTGCTTGCTCGAATCCAGCCGAAGCCGATATTTTTGGCAACTTGGTCTCATCTAAATGATGAAATCTACCACACTACTTATGAAACTACCTCTAAGCTTGAACATGCGAGCAAGACACAAATGATGTCCCAAGTTGAAAATCATCATCATCATCACCATAGACAGCATAAAATCAGTGGTTCACACTGATACTTAACTGCCACACAACCATGAAGAAGAATAAAAAACAAACCCTATCTAGAAAGACAGAAGAAAAGAAAGAGAAAGGGGAGGGGACCTAGTAACTAAAAATAGCTACGTCAACATTCTAACAAAAAACCACCAAGGCGCCTACACCTTGCAAACAAACAACCGAGCTGTAAGTGAATTTAAGGCGTCATCAGCAAGACAGCTTCCTCACAGCCTTCACTGCCCCGCATCACTAAGTACACTCACTTCACAGACAACTCGGACAAACAACGACAACACCCACACCATCTCACCGAAATTTTCTAGCCATCGACTCTGTGAGTCGCGAGGATCCCAGCCCGAGAGACGAACCCGATCTACAGTGCCCAAGCCCTTCGTGAACGATTTCATTTGTCT